>JZKD02S0175474.1:175694-229012 GCA_000966675.3 Picea glauca | reverse complement strand
CCACATTTCCATACCACCTCCAACACATGACGTCACACTCCACTACCGTCGTTTGTAAGTCATATGCCATTACTCTGCCAGTGTACATTTTTTCCCCACTCACCCGTCACCCATCACATCTCATATTCTTATCATCCACTCACTACCCTCCACGTCATCCTCACACACCTATAACCCATTTGTTTCCCACCACCTCATCCCCGAGATATTCGTTGGCCAATCAATGCAGGAAAACATATATGTTAGCCTGTTGACTTGTCCCTCGCATCCCAACGGATACCTGTTCACCCGAATAATCCTTTTTTCACCATTTCTTCACCACTCACAATCCATATGCCACTGAAACCTCATCCTGTTTGATTTTTCCACCTACAAATGCAATTAATTCATAGGAATTATAGTCAGCATCATTCCTTCTCAGATCTTGCAGGTATCATTTGAATTGATGGCACCAAAGTCAAAACATTCAGAGATCAATGAAAATATATTTCAACCGCTCCCCGTCGATCTCGATCAAATCCCTCTGGCCGACAAAGATTACCTAATTTCATAGCCTAGATGTGAATTCAATTTTGCAGAATTTCACTCATGGTTCAGAGACACTTTCCTAGACCAGAGTGATGAGATTGGACTATGGGAGTCCGATCTTCCACTGTATCGTTTTCCCCAAATAATTCATTTCCCTGAGTTTTCCCTCAAGTGTCAAGTGAACTATCTTCACAATGAGAGAGATATCATGATGCAGGAGCATCGAACAAAGCCAAGGCATGCGCCCAGCCAAAGAAATAGTTGAACGTGCGGATGAAGAAAAGGGGCATGTTTTTATGAAAACCGTTTTGAATTTTGAAACCAAAAACATTAATGCAATAGTTAGAAGAAACGTACTTGCATTTGTGTCTTGGAGATAGGAACAGATCTGGAGAGATTACTCTCATCTATTATATGTAATAGGCATTTAAGTCTATTAATGTAAAGTATGTGGATATAAATGTTAGAAGGGAAAACGGATATAGACACCCTCACTCTTGTATTATTAGATCTTTGTAATATTATCAACATGGAGAGTTGTAGCATATATTTGTAGAGAAGAACCCATGTACAAGAGCATTAGAGTTAATATATGAAACTTTGACTCAACTTTCATGGTGTTATGATGCTTACTATTTACCTTTGTTGAATGGTATGTTTATAGTTGTTTTACTCTCTCAGTTTATGCATTTGTTTCAATACTGAGTTGAATGTGTGATTTCATGTTAAGTATATGAAGTCTGAGAGAGAAGGAGAATGAGTTTCAATTGTTTCTCTTCCTAAGAGATCCTGCAAGGAGTGCAGTGAAAATTTCGCAAGGTGTGCGTTGACAAGAGTTTGAGTTTTATCTCAGAAAGCTCAGGAGAGATACCATTGTTCTCATACCAGTAGAAGTGCAGGTGAAGCACATAGTCATGCAAGGTGTGCACAGGCTGGTTGAAACCTTAGAATTTATCAACTAAGGGAAAATTTGAAGGACCACTATTTCAAAGAGTGCATAGGGTCGAAGGCTCAAATAACCAAGAGTTATTTGAAAGTTTACCGCAAGGAGTGCGAGCAGGAACCTTTTGGAAGCCTTGAGTTTAGAAGTGAAAGCTCAGGAGGGTTAGTACCTTTGAAAAGTTCAAAGGGAGACAGGGATTGAAGCCGTCGTATAAAAGTTAAGTTCAAAAGGAGAACATTCAGTCGTTTGGGCAGAAGTCATTGAAGCGTGAATCAAGCGGTCAAAATTCTCCGCGGAGAACTTGCGAAGTTGCAAGGACCGTAGGATCCAGTGAAGTTGCAAGGCCATTAGGAGTTGGAAGAAATCACCACCCTAGCATCAAGAATCAACGTGAGTCATTGATCTCGTCTCAACCCACATCGTTGGATCATATCGCGAACTTGGGGTTCAGGAATTTTGAGGCCAGACCAAATTTCTTGGTTTGCGCTAAGTTTCGAGTTGTGAGGAACAGGGAAGGAAATACAAACCGTTGGATCCGAGCTATGGGAGGACCATCGGATTTGGACTTACAACAGGTATCATGTCTTCAGAGTTTGAAAGAAACTCTTTTTTACTGCAGAAGTCACAAGCTTGCGAGTTGTGAGGGCTCGTGGAACAGATGGCACGTCCACTTGGTGGGAACGGTGTGGATGATAGGTGGCGTGACAATAAAACACCCGGAGAGAGGTAGAAGTGGTGACAGGTGGTGGACACGTGTCATTTGAAAAGGTTAAAACCATCGTTGACTTATCGTGAGTCGTGGATTCTCAAGGGAGGAGAAAGAGGAATCAACACTTCAACTCGCAAAGTTGCGAGTTGCGAGAGGTGCTAGAGTTAGGCTCTAGCTAGTGGTTTCTTGAAGAAGCACTAATGAGAAGGGAGGTATACCCATATCATCATCTCGGGTATCGAGAGTTTGGAAAAGAGGAGTCGAGGGTCTTCGACCCACGAACTCATGAGTTGCGAGTTGCGAAAGGCGCTTGCGCCAAGGCCTAGTTGTGGTCATGTGAGGGTGAAGGTCGTGCCCAGTGCTCGTTCGCATAGGTGGGGTTTCTGAAGGACCTCTAGATCATATTCATTGAATGTTTCAGTGAGGAACGAAAGGAGCCACTTCGGCTCAAGGAGATTAGAATGATCCTGTGCAGATCTCAGCCTGAGGGTTGGGGGTCTGCATCATTTGGTATCAGAGCCCAGAAAAATTTCTTTGCTTTGTGTAGCAGAGAGAAGGGAGAAATTATATATCCATGCCGTTGAGAAGAAGAGATAGACCAATGCTTGATCTAGCAGTGGAAAGAGAAATGCACGAGTTACGTGCCAGGCTTGATGCCACGGGGACAACACAAAGGTGCACAGTTTACGCCAGGGATATTAGTGAAGCTAAAAGTGAAAATGAAGCTGGAAACGAAGCAAAAGAAGTAGTCGTCGAAGATGCTACATACGAACGCCTATTCAAGGCTGTTGTAAGGATACGTGCAAGAGAAAAAATGGAGATTCCCATGTATGAGCGAAACTTGGATGTTGAAGAGCTTCTAGACTGGATTAGAGCTCTAGATAAATACTTCGAATATGAGGATGTCAAGGAAGACAATAAAGTCAAACATGTCATCACTAGACTTAAAGGGCATGCAACACTATGGTGGGATGAACTGCAGGCTGACAGACGCTGCAAGGGCAAGCAGAAAATCAAAAGCTGGGATAGAATGGTTGCAAAAATGAAAGCCAAATTTGTACCCAAGGATTATCAAATCACTCTATTTCAGAGGATGCAGAATTTGAAACAGAAGCTGATGTCAGTAAAGCAATACATTGAAGAATTCTACAGGATAAACATCAGGGCAGGTCATTGGGAAGGCGATGATGAAAAATTTTCCAGGTACATGAATGGTCCAATATGACATTCAATATGAGATAAGCATGATGACCATTCGAACTGTGGAATATGCTTATCAAATAGCTCTGAAAGCTGAAGAGAAGCTGAGCTGAAAGAAAGGTCAAAGAGGCTGAGGTAGAAGTCAAGCTAGAGGCAAAACAATTTCCCAAGAGATAACTCAGAAACCTAAGGAAGAGGGAAAGAAACCTCAAACTCAACATGAGAGAGGAGGAAGCTCACAGAGAGGGCAATATGTTGATATAAATACTTTTCCTCGAGCTAGAAGAAGAGGAAGAGGCAGAGGCAGTGAAGTAAAATGCTTTGTCTATGGGAAAATCAAACATAAATCCTATGAGTGTCCAGATAAGAAGAAAGATGGTGGTGAAACTCACATTGTCGAAGCTCAAGGATGGATTGTTGAGGTAGAAGAAATTGAGGGCAGAAGATCCTTGATGATGAGGAAAGTTCTCTTGAAGCCAGAGAAGGAGGCAGAGAAGCTAGCCCAAAGAAACACTCTATTTCAGACTGCTTTCAAAACTAAAGATAGAGTATGCAAAGTCATAGTGGACAACAGTAGCATAGACAATCTCATATCTACAGACATGGTAGAAAAGCTGAAGCTGGAGACTATTGTACATCTGAGCCCATACAGAGTTTTGTGGCTACAAAAAGGACATCAGGTAAATGTCACTAAACAATGTTTAGTTGAATTTAATATAGGAGGATATAAACATGAAATATTATGTGATGTCATTCCCATGGAAGTTTGTCATCTACTGTTGGGTAAACCATGGAAATATGACAGAAACATAGTTCATGATGGGAGAAAGAGCACGTACACCATGGAGAAAAATTGGAGGACTCACATGTTGTTGCCGATTAAAAACCAATAGGTGAAAACATAAATGAGAAACACTGTACTTCTCATGAGTGGGAAGGAACTTCTTAATGAGGTTAAGAAGAAGGAAGACACATAATTTATTTTGGTTAGGAAGCCCATAATTGTTTTGACCAGTACAAGGATAGATGATTTACCTGAAGAAATCTAGGAGTTGTTGGAAGAGTTTGTTGATATAGTAGTGGACGAACTACCTTCTTCGTTTCCACCTATCAGGAGTATAAGCCATCATATTGATCTTATACCTGGAGCCAATTTACCAAACAAAGTAGCATACAGGTTGATGCCGCGGGAAAATGAAGAAGTTAAGAGACAGGTCTAGGACTTAATGGACAAAGGATTGATTCGGGAGAGCTTGAGTCCATGCGCTATTCCGATAGTGCTCAATCCAAAGAAATATGGAGGTTGGAGAATGTGTACAGACTCAAGGGAAATCAATAATATTACCATCATATACATGTTTCCATTGCCAAGGATGGACGACTTGATGGATTTCTTGAGTGGAGCAAATTTTTTTTCAAAGGTTTATTTGAAAAGTGGATATCATCAAATTAGAATGAGAGAAGGTGATGAATGGAAGACATCATTCAAGATGAATGAGGGGATATATGAATGGCTTGTCATGCCATTTGTCTTAATGAATGCACCCATTACTTTCATGAGGTTGATGAATGAAGTCCTAAAGGATTTCATTGGGAAATTCATCATTGTATATCTTGATGATATATTAATTTTCAACAAGACAGAAGCATATCACTTAAAGCATTTAGCTGCAGTGATGAGAAGATTACAGTAGGATAAATTGATGATTAATATGAAGAAATCATCATTTATGAGGACATAACTCATTTATTTGGGTTTTGTTATCTCTGCAAATGAGTTGAAGATGGATCTAGAAAAGATAAAGGTGATTAAGGATTGGCCATCACCGAAGAGTGTATTTGAAGTATGAAGCTTCCATGGTTTGGAAATTTTCTACAAGAGATTCATCCGAAACTTCAGTGGAATTAGCGCACCAATGATGGATACAGTGAAGAAAAGACACAATTCTTTTCGTAGGACAAAAGAAGCATAGAAGAGATTCAATTTGCTGAAGAAGAAGATCATGGAACAACCAATTTTGTTTTTTCTGGATTTTAGCAAGACATTCCAGGTCAAGTGTGACACGAGTTGATTTGCAATTGGAGCGGTCTTGAGACAAGACGACAGGTCAATCGCATACTTCAATGAAAAACTTATTGAAGTGAATATCAAGTACTCCACATATGATAAGGAATTATACGTAGTCATACAGGCACTAAAGAAATGGAGACGCTATTTGTTTACCAAGGAGTTTGTTTTGTACAGTGATAATAATGCTTTACAATTCGTGACTCGACCAGAGAAGTTGAACCAAAATCATGCTACATGGGTCGAATACATGCAGAATATTACTTTTGTGATTAAGCATATTTCTGGAACTGCTAACAAAGTTGTTGAAGCTTTGAGCAAGAAATGTTTTCTTATGCAGTAATTCAAATTCAAGATTTTGGGTTCTGATAACCTCAAAGAAATGCACAGAGATGATTGAGACTTCAAGGAATCATATGAGGCATATAAGAATCTAGTTTTCAGAGATAGAATCCAATTGACTGAATACATGATCCAGGATGGATTATTTTTCAGGGGGAATCAACTATGTATTCCAAAATTCTCCATGAGGGAGAATTTGATAAAGGAAAAACACAGTGGAGGATTAGACAAACATTTCGGTCATGACAAGACGTTCTCAAAGTTGAATGGCTCATATTTTTGGCCAGGGATGAGGAAAGATGTCAAAAAAATTGTAGACAGCTGCAAAATTTATCATCACACGAAGGGAAAAAGGTAGAACACAGGGTTATATCAACCATTGCACATACCTGAAAGGATGTAGGATGCATTGAGCATGGATTTCCTATTGGGATTGCAAATAACACAGAGAGGATGTGATTCGATCTTTGTGGTAGTGGAAAAATTTTCCAAGATGGCACATTTCATACCATGCTAGAAAACCAGCGACGCAACTCATATTGCCAACATTGTTTTCAAGGAAGTCGTCAAACTTCACGGCTTGCCAAAGAGTATCATTTCTAATCGAGATACCAAGTTCGTGGGACATTTCTGGAGGACCTTATGGAAGAAGTTGGAAACAAGTTTTTCTTTCAGCTCAGCGTATCATCCTCAGACGGATGGATAGACAGAGGTCATAAATAGGATCTTGGGAGATTTTTTGAGGAGCTTAGTCACTAAACACCATAGTCAGTGGGATCACATTCTGCCACAGGCGGAATTCACTTACAATGATTCACTCAATAGAAGCACAGGGAAGAGTCCATTCCAGATTGTATATATAATGTAGCCAAGGGGATTTTCTGAATTGAAATATTTGGAACAAGATGAGTTCAGGAGTGCCAGTGCAGAGGAATTTGTAGAAGGAATGAAGGAGCTTCACAGCTGAATTAAGGAGCAATTGCAGAGTTCAAGTAAAAAATACAAGCAGAGAGCAAATCAACACAGGCAAGAACTTCAATTTGAAGTTGGTGATCTGATTCTTGCACATATGAGGAAGGAAAGGTTCCTAAGGGGAACGTATAATAAATTGAAGATGAAAAATTTTGGAGCGTGCAAGGTCATAAAGAAATTTGGGGAAAATGCATATGAGATTGAATTACTTGATGGGGTTGGAATCTCACCGATATTCAATGTTGCAGATTTGTACCCTTACAGAGATGAAGAAGAAGGAGAAGAAGATGAGAAGGAAGAAATTCAATGGACCAAACAAATGCCTATAGTTGAAAAGCTGCATATGGAAAGTATAATTGACAAGAGGGTTAGCAAAAGGACCGGGAGAAAAGAGTATTTTCAATACTTGTTCAAATGGAACGGATATTGAGTTGAAGATGCCAGTTGGGAGGATGAAGCAGCAATTCAAAAGCATGGATAGACCATGCAAGAGCTCATGAAAATGAGTTCATGAAAATTTTCAAGCGAGGAAGTATGATGCAAGAGCATCGAAAAAAAGCCAAGGCATGCGCCTAGACAAAGAAATAGCTAGATGTGAGGATGAAGAAAAGGGGCATCTTTTTATGAAAACGGTTTTGAATTTTGAAACCAAAAACATTAATGTAATAGTTAGAAGAAATGTACTTGCATTTATGTCTTGGAGATAGAAACAGATCTGGAGAGATTACTCTCATCTATTAGATGTAATATGTGTTTAAGTCTATTAATGTAAAGTAGGTGGATATAAATGTTAGATTAGACAGTTTAGAAGTGTAGGAGGGAAAACAGATATAGACACCCTTACTCTTGTATTATTGTATCTTTGTAATATTATCAAAATGGAGAGCTGTAGAGAAGAACCCATGTACATGAGCATTAGAGTCAATATATGAAACTTTGACTCAACTTTCATGGTGTTATGATGCTTACTGTTTACCTTTGTTGAATGGTATGTTGATGCAGATGCTCTATCGGCCCTTCGGTCGATGTCCACTACACACAGGGTCATTCTAATCTCCTTTGAGCCAGATTGACTCTTTCTATTCCCTGCTGGAATCTCCTTCCAAATCGATCCACAGGTCCTTTCAGAAGCTCCCCTGTGTGAATAGAACTAGGCGTGAGCTCCTCTTTTCCCCAAGCGATCACAACGTTATAACCAAGGCCCAATTCCAAAGGCACTTCTCGCAACTCGAAATCTCATGAGTTCGTGAGTCAAATCTCCTAACTCCTCCTTTCCAAATTCACGATACCCAAAATGTTGATACGGGTGTAGCTCCCTCTCTTGTCAGCGCCCTCCGCGCATGACCACCGGCTAGGCTTAACACTAGCACCTCTCGCTACTTGCCTCTTCATGAGTTGAAACGTCGAACTCCTGTGCTCTCCTGTTGCGATCTCTCGAGATGCGATAATTTAACGTTGGGTTGACTCCTCCCTTGATTCTTTTTTCTATTCGCAACCTCACAGGTTGAAGCGTCAAGCCTTCACGCCCTTATCCTGTGAATCCCCGATATGCGAGAATTCAATGGAGTGTTGACTCCCTTCTCCAGGCCATGCATGTCCACCTGTCAATCCCATGGGCCCCACCTCGTGGTTCTACCACGTTTTCCCTCGTTCCTCAGCTCTCGGTACTTTGTGACTTATGTAGTTGAGATGAGGTCCTCTCAACCCCAAAACCCCCGAATGTGAGATACACGATGGGGTTCCCGATCCAACGGTCCTCCCAACCTAGATCCTACGGCTGACCTTACTCCTCGCGATTTCTCAACTTTGTGACTTGGAGCACCCAACCTTTGGGATCTCACCTTACGAACCTTCGAGTTCATGAGATTCAAATCCCGGATCCCTTGGACATTTTTGCTGGTCCTTTGAATGTTGCCACCTGTCTTTCTCAGATGGACTATCCTGATCCTCTCGCGACTTTTCTACACGCGAATACCAAAGACTTCCCTCTATGACTCTCAATGTTCGAATCCCCGATATGGGCGATGTCATGACACCTGTCCTCCTTCAGATGGATGGCTCCAATCCTTTCGTAGTCTCGTGATTTCTAATGTCGAGGGCCCGGACTCTCGTCCTCCGGACTCCCAAGCTCCCGAACGCCGAATTCCCGATACGATACTCCTTCGGGACTTTTTCTCTATTGTTCATGAAGGTTTAACCCCCGTGTATCTCCTGTCAGATCTAATGACTGTCAGCTATTTGCCCAAGATCTGATGGCTCCGAATCTCTTCAGCTCTTGCGTTCCTCCACTGCTTCCTGGACATGAAATCTTCAACAGTCGAGATCTCTTCGGCTTAATCCGATTGCAGTTGTGCTCCTCCAGAGATTTTGTGCTTTTCTTCCTAAACTTGGAAGAGTTTTCAAAGGTTCAAAGGATTCGAACTTTGTCTTCTTTCATTCACTAGCTCCACGATTGGAATCCTCGCTTGCGCGTATAATAATGTTGTCCCACCTGAACTATTCCTTCCTTGAAACCTTCAAAAGGTTCCTGACTTCTTCTCTTCTGTAGAGTCTTGCACACAAAATTTCTATCCTTTTAGAGCTTTCCTGTCACTCAAAACTTAAGGAACTCAGTCCTTTTCCCTTCTCCCTCAAATGGAGAAATTGATGCCCTCCTGGCTATCCTTCTACTCAAGCAACCTATTGTTGAGTCCTTCAGGGTGTTCATCAACCTTGCAAAGATCCTTCAGTGGATTCTCCTTCTAATTATAGAACTCAGAGAGTTCTCTCCCTGTGCCTATCTGGACACTAACTCAATGGCCTCCTGGCAGAGTTATACAAAACTCCTCAAAGCTTCTATCTTCTTTTGAACTCACAACAGAGTTCTTTCTATGTGCACTCCTTGCACTGGCTCAATTCCCACTTGGCAAAGATTTACAGAACTCAACAGAGCTTCTGTCTGCAACTGTGTCTCGTCTACAGAGCCTTGCCTCCTCATGTGTTCAACAACCTCCAAGGTCTTTCCCGAGTCGATGATTTCAGCTCCTGTGCCCACCTGGCACGTCTTTGTCTGACTCCGTAGAGTTCAGAAGTTCTTCTATGCAATGGTATTCAAAGTCCGCATCACTTTGTCATGCCCACCTGGCATGAAACCACAAAGAAACTCTCAAGCCTGAAAATTGAACAACTCTCTACAAATGCCCAAACATAGCATACATCTACAACATATAAAGAACACACAGACATTCATTAAACACATAAAATATGTAGGAAAAATTGTTATCTTTGTATTAAATGGAAAATGCCTATTTTTACAAGGTGTTCCTGAGCACAGCCTGTAACAAGGTCTCAGCTCCTTCTCTTTCTCTCTTACACTCTCTATCCTTTCTTCTCCTCTCTACTTACCAAAATGATATCCAAAGATCTTTTACATGCGGGGGCTCTTAGAGCGCTTCCCTCCAATCTCACCTACTCTATTCAATTACATTGAATGGGTTGTCTAGTCCGCAGATCGGATCTAGATCTCATCCTTATAAAAATTAAAGGCCTACCTACCTATCTATGCCTGT
This sequence comes from Picea glauca, assembly GCA_000966675.3. NCBI lineage: Eukaryota > Viridiplantae > Streptophyta > Pinopsida > Pinales > Pinaceae > Picea > Picea glauca. The sequence goes on along the minus strand of JZKD02S0175474.1, from coordinate 218,702 downwards.
GGAAATTACGGCCTCTCGGCTCAATAGCCTAAAACATTAAATTACATTCAAGTTTAAATTTGAAAATGATGGCTACGCCTCTCTTCAACACGCGATTTGAATACGCTCACGTGGTTGGCTGGTTGATGTGGAGATATGCTCCTGCATCATACTCCTCAGCTTCAAAATTCATGCGCTCCTTCTCATGAGCTTCCACAATCAGTTGTGGAAATCCTCTTGGATCCCAAAGAACTGTCTGGAGTCTCCTCACTCCACTTCCTTGTTGTTGTTGTTGCTTCTTCTTCTTCTTCTCTACTTAGCTTCTCCTTGCTAGCAACTTCTGCTGACCTGATCATCAGCTCTTTGATCTTATCGATCTCTTCGTCCAGCTGCTCCAGTGGCTAGCTCTTATCATGTAGTCTCCTTGGCTGCAAAATTTTTCTATAGTTTGGTAGATTGCAATGATCTCCCATGCCTGCTTCATCATATGCTTCCAACTTCGCTTGTTGGATGTGCAAACTCTGCACTTTCACCCTCTCTTCTAGGGCTTCAATTTGCTCATACAGATCAGCCAAACTAATGTTGTCTGCTTCTTCTTCTTCTTCTTCTGCAAACTCCCATGTTGCAGTCCTTTCAGCTACCTAGCTGAAAGTATGGAGCCACTCCTCAAAATGCTCATCATCCTCTGCTTCTGCTTGGGTAGCTTCCAAAGTCTGCTCCAATGCTTCCTTCCTAACAGTCTCAGCTGGCTGTCTTGCTTCTATTGTTGCTGCCTCAACATCCGCAACGTAGATTTCTGCCTCCCCTTGGGCAAGTGGTAGGAATATCCTGATTACCCCAATCATTAGAATATTCCTCAGATCCTCCTATTATGTTAGCTGCATCTGTTGATCCAAACCCAACTCTGAGTTTATGAGACCCTCATATAGTCTCATCTTCTTATCCCTTCCCACCTAGCAATTTGGGATTTCCCTACTGCTTCCCTGGCAGGCTATGAGATCGACTAACCCCTTCTTCATTAGCAACCCTTATTGTCTTGAACTCACCTCCGAGTCCATGAGACTTTCAGCTAGTCTCGTCTCTATTCCCTTGCCCACCTGAAAAATTGGAAACTCTCGGTTGCCCTCCTAGTAGTCTATGAGATACCTCAACAATCTTGATCCATTGCCCACCTGGCAATGTGAAATTCCCTAGCTGTCCTCATGACAGTCTGTGAGATCCCACAACGATCTCAACTCTTTTTTCACCTGGCAATTGGGAATTTATTCTCTTCCCTCCTGGCAGGGCTTGATATCTTTCACCGATCCCATTTCATCCTCAACATCACTGAGATTTCTCCGAGTCTCTGGTTCACATATCTGAACCATCTCCTCAGGCCCGTCGAGGTTTTCAGCATGCCTCAATCATCCTCTCAACAGTCTACGTTGTTTTCTAGCCATCAACTCCTTCTGTCTGCAATGTACAAATAGAGTTCTCACTTTGGTGTATGAGAGTTCTCCTTTTCCTCCTACTTCTCTTGACTGAAATCTATAGACAAGAATCAAGCTCTGATACCAAACTGACGCAGATGCTCTATCATCCCTCTGGTCGACATCCTCTACACACAGTATCATTCTAATATCCTTTGAGCTGGATCAGCTCTTTCAATTCCCTGCTGTAATCTCCTTCAAAATCGATCCACAGGTCCTTTTGGAAGCTCCCTTGTGAGAATAACACTATGTGTGAGCTCCTCATTTCCCCAAGCGATCACAACACTATAACCAAGGCCCAATTCCAAAGGCACTTGTTGCAACTCGCAATCTTGCGAGTTCGTGAGTCGAAGCTCCCGACTCCTCCTTTCCAAATTCACGATACCCAAAATGCCAATACAGGTATAGCTCCCTCTCTTCTCAGTGCCCTCCATGCATGACCAGTGGCTACACTTAACACTAGCACCTCTCGCTACTCGCCACTTTGTGAGTTGAAATGTTGAGCTCCCATGCTCTCCTGTTGTGATATCCCGAGATGCGATAATTCAATTCTGGGTTGACTCCTCCCTTGACGCTTTTCGATATTCACAACCTTACAGGTTGAAGCATCGAGACTTCACACTCTTATCCTGTGAATCCCCGAGATGCGAGAATTCAACGGAGTGTTGACTCCCTTCTCCAGGTGACGCATGTCCACTTGTCAATCATGTGGGCCCCACCTTGTGGTTATTCCACGTGTTCCCTCGTGCCTTGGCTCTCAACACTTCATGACTTCTGCAGTCGAGATGAGGTCCTCTCAACCTCCAAACCCCCGAATGTGCGATACGCGATGGGTTTCCCGATTCAACGACCCTCCCAACCTAGATCCTACTGTTGTCCTTACTCCTCGTGATTTCGCAACTTCACGACTTGGAGCACCCAACCTTTGGGCTCTCACCTTATGAACCTCCATGTTCGCGAGATCCAAATCCCGGATCCCTTCAACACTTCCGTCGGTCCATCGATCACTGCCACCTGTCCTCCTCAGATGGACGATTCTGATCCTCTCGCGACTTTCCCACACGCGAAGACCAGAGACTTCCCTCTATGACTCCCGATGTCTGAATCCCGGATATGGGTGATCTCACAACACCTATCCTCCTCTGGATGGATGGCTCCAATCCTTTCGCAGTCTCGCAGTTTTTGATGTCCAGGGCCCAGACTCTCGTCCTCCAGACTCCCGAACTAACGAATGTCGAATTCCCGATACGATACTCCTTTGATACCTTTTCTCTATTGATCATGAAGGTTTAACCCTCGTGTATCTCCTATCAGATATAACGGTTGTCAACTATTTTCTCGAGATCTCATGGCTCAGAATCTCTTCGGCTCTTGCATTCCTCCACTGCTTCCTAGACGTGAAATCTTCAATAGTCCATATCTCTTCGACTTAATCCGATTGTAGTTGTGCTCCTCCTGAGCTTTTGTGATTTTCTTCCTGAACTTGGAAGATTTTTCAAAGGTTCAAAGGCTTCGACCTTTTTTTCCTTCACGAGCTCCACGATTGGAATCCTCTCTTGCACGTATAATCACGTTGTCCCACCTAAACTTATCCTTCCTTGAAACCTTCAAAAGGTTCATGACTTCTGCTCTTCTGCAAAGTCTTGCACACAAAAGTGTTATCCGTTCAGAGCTTTCCTGTCACTCAAAACTTAAGGAACTCAATCCTTTTCCCTTCTCCCTCAGATGGAGAAATTGATGCCCTCCTGACTATCCTTCTACTCAAGCAACCTATTGCTAAGTCCTTCAGGGTGTTCATCAACCTTGCAAAGATCCTTCAGTGGATTCTCCTTCTAATTATAAAACTCAGAGAGTTCTCTCCCTATGCCTGTCTGCACACTAACTCAATGGCCTCCTGGCAGAGTTATACAAAACTCCTCAGATATTCTATCTTCTTCTGAACTCATAGTAGAGTTATTTCTCTATGCACTCCTTGCACTGGCTCAATGCCCACTCGACAGAGATTTACAGAACTCAATAGAGCTTCTGTCTGCAACTGTGTCTCATCTACAGAGCCTTGCCTCCTCGGGTGTTCAACAACCTCCAAGGTCTTTCCTGAGATGATGATTTCAGCTCATGTGGCCACCTGACACGTCTTTGTCTGACTCCACAGAGTTCAGAAGTGCTTCTATGCACTGGTATTCAGAGTTCGCAACACTCTGTCACACCCCCCTGGCATGAAACCACACAGAACCTCTCAAACCTAAAAATCAAACAACTCTCTACAAATGCGCAAACATAGCATACATCTACAACATATAAAGAACACACAGACATTCATTCAACACATAAAATATGTAGGAAAAATTGTTATCTTTGTATTAAATGGAAAATGACTATTTTTACAAGGTGTTCCTGAGCACGGCCTGTGACAAGGTCTCAACTCCTTCTCTTGCTCTCTTACACTCTCTATCCTTTCTTCTCCTCTCTACTTACCAAAATGAGATCTAAATATCTTTTACATGCAGGGGCTCTTAGAGCGCTTCCATCCAACCTCACCTACTCTAATCAATTACATTTAATGGGTTGTCTAGTCCACAGATCAGATCTAGATCTTAGCCTTATAAACATTAAAGGCCTACCTACTTATCTATGCCTCTGTAAATCACAGCCTCTCGACTCAACAACCTAAAACATTAAATTACATTCAAGTTTAAATTTGAAAATGAGGGCTACGCCTCTCTTCAACATGCGATTTCAATCCGCTCACATGGTTGGTTGGCTGACGTGGAGAGATGCTCCTGCATCATACTCCTCAGCTGCAAAATTCATGACCTCCTACTCATGACCTTCCACAATCAGTTGTGGAAATCCTCCTGGATCCCAAACAACTGTCTGGAGTCTCCTCGCTCCAGTTCCTTGCTGCTGCTGTTTCTTCTTCTTCTGCTTCTCTACTCAGCTTCTCCTTTCTTCCAGTCTCTGCTGACCTAATCATCAGCTCTCTGATCTTCTCGATATCTTCGTCCAACTGCCCTAGTGGATGGATCTTCTCATGTAGTCTCCTCGGATGCAAATTTTTTCTATATTTTGGCAGATCGTAATGATCTCCCATGCTTGCTTCATCATCTTCTTCCAACTTCGCTTGTTGGATGTGTAGACTCTGCACTTTCACCCTCTCTTCCAGGGCTTCAATTTTCTCATACAGATCAACCAAACTAATGTTTTCTACTTCTTCTTCTTCTTCTTCTTCTGCAAACTCCCATGTTGCAGTCCTTTCAGCTACCTGGATGAAAGTATTGATCCACTCCTTAGAATGCTCATCATCTTCTGTTTCTTCTTGGGCAACTTCCAAAGTCTGCTCCAATGCTTCCTTTCGGACACTCTCAGCTGGCTGTCCCGCTTCTGTTGTCACTGCCTTAACATCCGCAATGCAGATCTCTGGCTCCCCTTGGGCAAGTGGTAGGAATATCCTGATTCCCCCAATCATTAGAAGATTCCTCAGATCCTCTTATTCTATTAGCTGCATCTGCTGATCCAAACCCAACTCTGAGTTTATGAGTCCCTCAGATAGTCTCATCTGCTTATCCCTGCCCACCTAGAAATTTGGAATTTCCCTGTTGCTTCCTTGGCAAACTATGAGATCGACTAACCCATTCTTCATTAGCAACCCTTATTGTCTTGAACTCACCTCTGAGTCCATGAGACTTTCATCTAGTCTCGTCTCTATTCCCTTGCCCATATGGAAAATTTGAAACTCTCGGTTGCCCTCCTAGTAGTCTATGAGATACCGCAACGATCCCGATCCATTGCCCACCTGGAAATGTGAAATTCCCTAGCTGTCCTCATGATAGTCTATGAGATCCTGCAATGATATCAACTCTTTTCCCACCTAGAAATTGGGAATTTCTTCTCTGCCCTCCTGGCAGTGCTTGAGATCTCTAGCCGATCCCATTTCATCCTTAGCATCACTGAGATTTCTCCCAGTCTCTGGTTCACATATCTGAACCATCTCCTCAGGCCCGTTGAGGGTTTCATCATGCCTCAACCATCCTCTCAATAGTCTACGTTGTTTTCTATCCATCAACTCCTTCTCTCTGCAATGTACAAATAGAGTTCTCCTTTTCCTCCTACTTCTCTTGCCTGAAATATACAGAAAAGAATCAAGCTCTGATACCAAACTGATGTAGATTCTCTATCAACCCTCTGGTTGACATCCTCTACACATAGGATCGTTCTAATATCCTTTGAGCTGGATCGGCTCTTTCGATTCTCTGCTGGAATCTCCTTCCAAATCAATCCATAGGTCCTTTCAGAAGCTCCCCTGTGCGAATAGCACTAGGCATGAGCTCCTCTTTTCCCCAAGCGATCACAACACTATAACCAAGGCATAATTCCAAAGGCGCTTGTCACAACTCGCAATATCGCGAGTTCGTGAGTCGAAGCTCCCGACTCCTCCTTTCCAAATTCACGATACCCAAAATTCCGATACGGGTATAGCTCCCTCTCTTGTCAGTGCCCTCCGTGCATGACCACCGGATAGGCTTAACACTAGCACCTCTCGCTACTCACCGCTTCATGAGTTGAAATGTCAAGCTCCCGTGCTCTCCTATTGCGATCTCCCGAGATGCGATAAGTCAATTTTGGGTTGACTCCTCCCTTGACACTTTTCGATATTCAGAACCTGGAAGATTGAAGCATTGAGCCTTCATGCTCTTATCCCGTGAATCCCTAAGATGAAGGAATTCAACAGAGTGTTGACTCCTTTCTCTAGGTGACGCATGTCCACCTGTTAATCACGTGGGCCCCACCTTGTGGTTATTCCACGTGTTCCCTCGTGCCTTGGCTCTCAGCATTTCACAACTTCTGCGGTCGAGATGAGGTCCTCTCAACCTCCGAACCCCCGAATGCACAATACACGATGGGTTTCCTGATCCAATGGTCCTCCCAACCTAGATCCTACGGCTGTCCTTACTCCTCGTGATTTTTCAACTTCGTGACTTGGAGAACCCAACCTTTGGGCTCTCACCTTATGAACCTCCATGTTTGCGAGATCCGAATTTCGGATCCCTTTGACACTTCGGTCGGTCCATCAATCATTACCACCTGTCCTCCTCAAATGGACGATCCTAATCCTCTTGCGACTTTGCCACACACGAAGACCAAAGACTTCCCTCTATGACTCCCGATGTCTGAATCCCCAATATGGGCGGTCTCACGACACCTATCCTCCTCCAGATGGATGGATCCAATCCTTTCGCAGTCTCACAATTTTTGATGTCTAGGGCCTAGACTCTCATCCTCCGGACTCCTGAACTGTCGAATGCCGAATTCCCGATACGATACTCCTTCGAGACTTTTTCTCTGTTGTTCACGAAGGTTTAACCCCCGTGTATCTCCTATCATATCTAACGTATTTCGACTATTTTCTCAAGATCTGACGGATCAGAATCTCTTTGGCTCTTGCGTTCCTCCACTGCTTCCTGGACGTGAAATCTTCAACAGTCCAGATCTCTTCAGTTTAATCCGATGGCGGTTGTGCTCCTCCTGAGCTTTTGCACTTTTCTTCTCGGACATGGAAGAATTTTAAAAGGTTCAAAGGCTTTGACCTTTGTCTTCTTTCCTTTTCGAGCTCCATGACTGGAATCCTCACTTTTCTATATAATAATGCTGTCCCTTTTGAACTTATCCTTCACTAAAACCTTCAAAAGGTTCCCGACTTCTTCTCTTCTGCAGAGTCTTGCACAAAAAAGTTCTATCCGTTCTGATCTTTCCTGTCACTCAAAAATTAAGGAACTCAATCCTTTTCCCTTCTCCCTCATATGGAGAAAATGATTCCCTCCTGTCTATCCTTGTACTCAAGCAACCTATTGTTGAGTTCTTCAGGGTGTTCAGCAACCCTGCAAAGATCCTTCAGTGGATTCTCCCTCTAATTACAAAACTCAGAGAGTTCTCTCCCTGTGCCTGTCTGCACACTGACTCAATGCCCTCTTGGTAGAGTTATACAAAACTCGTCAGAGATTTTTTCTTATTCTGAACTCACAACAGAGTTCTTTCTCTGTGCACTCCTTGCACTGGCTCAATGCCCACTTGGCAGAGCTTTATAGAACTCAAAAGAGCTTCTATCTGCAACTGTGTGTCATCTACACAACCTTGCCTCCTGAGGTGTTCAACAACCTCCAAGGTCTTTCCCAAGTTGATGATTTCATCTCTTGTTCCCGCCTGACATGTCTTTGTCTGACTCCACAGAGATCAAAAGTGCTTCTATGCACTGGTATTCAGAGTCTGCAGCACTCTGTCACACCCCCCTGGCATGAAACCACAAAGAACCTCTCAAGACTGAAAATATAACAACTCTCTGTAAATGCCCAAACATAGCATACATCTACAACATATAAAGAACACATAGACATTCATTCAACACAAAAAATATGCAAGAAAAATTGGTGTCTTTGTATTAAATGGAAAATGCCTTTTTTTACAAGGTGTTCCTGAGCAAGGCCTGTAACAACGTCTCGGCTCCTTCTCTTGCTCTCCTACACTCTCTATCCTTTCTTCTCCTCTCTACTTACCAAAATGAGATCCAAAGATCTTTTACCTGCGGGGGCTCTTAGAGCGCTTCCCTCCAACCTCACCTACTCTATTCAATTACATTGAATGGTTTGTGTAGTCCACAGATCAGATCTAGATCTTAGCCTTACAAACATTAAAGTCCTACCTACCTATCTACGCCTGTGCAAAGCACGACCTCTCGACTCAATAGCCTAAAACATTAAATTACATTCAAGTTTAAATTTGAAAATGAGGGCTACGCCTCTCTTCAACGCGCGATTTGAATCCGCTGACATGGTTGGCTGGCTGGCTGGCTGACATGGAGAAATGCTCCTGCATCATATGTTTACAGTCGTTTTACTCTCTTTGTTTATGCATTTGTTTCAATACTTTGTTGAATGTGTGATTTCATGTTAAGTATATGAAGTATGAGAGAGAAGGAGAATGAGTTTCAATTGTTTCTCTTCCTGAGAGATCCTACAAGGAGTGCAGTGAAAAGTCTTCAAGGTGTGCGTTGACAAGAGTCTAAGTTTTATCTCAGAAATATCAGGAGAGATATCGTTGTTCTCATACCAAAAGAAGTGCAGGAGAAGCACATAGATCCTATCAAGGTGTGCGCAGGCTGGTTGAAACCCTAGAATTTATCAACTAAGGGAAAAGTTGAAGGACCACTATTGCAAAGAGTGCACAGGGTCGAAGACTCAAATAACCAAGAGTTATTTCAAATTTTGCCTCAAGGAGTGTGAGAAGGAACCTTTTGGAAGCCTTGAGTTTGGAAGTGAAATCTCAGGAGGGTTAGTATCTTTGAAAAGTTCAAATGGAGACGGATATTGAAGCCGTCGTATAAAAGTTAAGTTGAGAAGGAGAACATTTAGTCATTTGGGTAGAATTCATTGAAGCATGAATCGAGTGGTTATAATTCTCCATGGAGAACTCGCAAAGTTACGAGGACTGTAGGATCCAGTGAAGTTGCAAGGCAGTTAGGAGTTGGAAGAACTCACCACCCTAGAATCAAGAATCAACGTGAGCAGTTGATATTGTCTCAACCCACATCGTTGGATCATATCGCGAACTCGGGGTTTGAGAATTTGGAGGCCAGACCAAATTTCTTAGTTTGTGCGAAGTTTTGAGTTTCAAGGAACAGGGAAGGAAATCCAAACCGTTGGATCCGAGCTACATGAGGACTGTCGGATCGGAACTTCCAACAGGTATCACGTCTCGAGAGTTCGAGGTTTGAAAGAAATTCTTTTTGACTACAGAAGTCATGAGCTTGCGATTTGTGAGGGCTTGTCCAACACATGGCACGTCTGCTTGGTGGGAACCGCATGCTTGACAGGTGGCATGAAAATAAAACACCTAGAGAGAGGTAGAAGTGGTAACAGGTGGTGGACACATGTCATTTGAAAAGGGTCAAACCATCGTTGACTTATCACAAGTCACGGATTTGCAAGGGAGGAGCAGGAGGAATCAACACTTCAACTCGCAAAGTTGCGAGTTACGAGAGGCACTAGAGTTAGGCTCTAGTCGAAGGTCACTTGAAGAAGTGATAACAAGAAGGGAGGTATACCCATATCATCATCTCGGGTATCGTGAGTTTGGAAAAGAGGAGTTGAGGGTCTTCGACCAACGAACTCGTGAGTTGCGAGTTGTGAAAGGCACTTGCGTCAAGGCCCAGTTGTGGTCATTTAAGGGTGAAGCTTGCGCCTAGTGCTCATTCACACAAGTGGGTTTTTTGAAGGACCTGTGGATCGGATTCATTGAAGGTTTCAGTGAGGAACCAAAGGAGTCGCTTCGGCTCAAGGAGATTAGAATGATTTTGTGTGGATCTCAGCCCAAGGGTTGGGGTTCTGCGTCATTTGGTATCAGAGCCCAGAACAATTTCTTTGCTTTGTGTAGCAGAGAGAAGGGAGAAATTCTATAGCCATGATGCCAAGAAGAAGATATAGACCAATGCCTAATCCAATAGTGGAAAGAGAAATGCGTGAGTTACGTGCCACGCTTGATGCCATGGACACAACACAAAGGTGCACAATTGACATTGGGGATATCAGTGAAGCTGAAAGTGAAAATGAAGCTGGAAACGAAGGAGAAGAAGTAGCCATCGAAGATGATGCAGACGAATTCCTATTCAGAGTTGTTGCAAGGATAGGTACCAGAGAAAAAATGGAGATTCCCATGTATGAGGGAAACTTGGATGTTGAGGAGCTTCTAGACTGGATTAGAGCTCTGGATAAATACTTTGACTATGAGGATGTCGAGGAAGACAAGAAAGTCAAACATGTCGTCACTTGACTTAAAGGGCATGCAACACTATGGTGGGATGAACGACAGGCTGACAAATGCTACAAGGGCAAGCAAAAAATCAAAAGCTGGGATAAAATGGTTGCAAAGATGAAAGCCAAATTTATACCCAAGGATTATCAAATCACTCTGTTTTGGAGGATGCAAAATTTGAGACAGAAGATGATGTTAGTAAATGAATACACTGAAGAATTCTATAGGATAAACATCAGGGCAGGTCATCGGGAAAGAGATGATGAAAAAGTTTCCAGGTACATGAATGGTCTATGATATGACATTCAATATGAGATAAGCATGATGACCATTAGAACTGTGGAAGATTCTTATCAAATAGCTCTGAAAGCTGAAGGGAAGTTGAGCCAGAAGCAAGGTTAAAGAGGCCGAGGTAGAAGTCAAGCTAGAGGCAAAACAATTGCCCAAGACATAACTCAGAAACCTAAGGAAGAGGGAAAGAAACCTCAAACTCAACATGAGAGAGGAGGAAGCTCACAAAGAGGGAAATATGTTGATAGAAATACTTTTCCTCGAGCTAGAGGAAGAGGAATTGGCAGATGCGGTGAACTAAAATGATTTGTCTGTGGGAAAATCAGACATAAATCCTATGAGTGTTCAGATAAGATGAAATATGGTGGTCAAACTCACATTGTTGAAGCTCAAGGACAAAATGTTGAGGCAGAATACAGTGAGGTCAGAATATTCTTGATGATGAGGAAAGTTCTCTTGAATCTAGAGAAAGAGGCAGCGAACCCAGCCTAAAGAAATAGTCGGTTTTGGACTGCTTGCAAAACTAAAGATAGAGTATACAAATTCATAGTGGACAGTGGTAGCAGAGACAATCTCATATCTACAGAGATGGTAGAAAAGTTGGAGTTGGAGAGTATTGTACATCCGAGCCCATACAGAGTTTTGTGGCTACAAAAAGGACATCAGGTAAATGTCACTAACCAATGTTTAGTTGAATTTAAGATAGGAGGATATAAAGATGAAATATTATGTGATGTCATTCCCATGGATGTTTGTCATATATTGATGGGTAGACGATGGAAATATGATAGAAACGTAGTTCATGATGGGAGAAAGAACACATACACCATGGAGAAAAATGGTAGGACTCACATGTTGTTGTCGATTAAAAACCAAGAGGAGAAAACATAAATGAGCAACACTGTACTTCTCATGAGTGGGAAGGAACTTCTTAATGAGGTTAAGAAGAAGGAATACACACAATTTATTGTGGTTAGGAAGCCTAGACTAGTACAAGGATAGATGATTTACCAGAAGAAATCTAGGAGTTGCTGAAAGAGTTTGTTGATATAGTAGTGGACGAACTACCTTGTTCGTTGCCACCTATTAGGAGTATAATCCATCATATTGATCTTATACCTAGATCCAGTTTACCAAACAAAGCAGTGTATAGGTTGATGCCACAGGAAAATCAAGAAGTTAAGAGACAGGTCCAGGACTTAATGGACAAAATATTGATTCGGGAGAGCTTGAGTCCATGCGTTGTTCCGATAGTGCTCATCCCAAAGAAAGATGGAGGCTGGCGAATGTGTACAGACTCAAGGTAAATCAATAATATTACCATCAGATACAGGTTTCCATTGCCAAGGATGGACGACTTGATGGATTGCTTGAGTGGAGCAAAGTTGTTTTCAAAGGTTGATTTGAAAAGTGGATATCATCAAATTAGAATGAGAGAAGGTGATGAATGGAAGACAACATTCAAGACGAATGAGGGGCTGTATGAATGGCTTGTCATGCCATTTGGCTTAACGAATGCACCCATTACTTTCATGAGGTTGATTAATGAAGTCCTGAAGGATTTCATTGGGAAATTTATCATTGTATATCTTGATGATATATTAATTTCCAGCAAGACAGAAGTAGAGCACTTAAAGCATTTAGCTGCAGTGATGAGAAGATTACAGCAAGAGAAATTGCTGATTAATATGAAGGAATCTTCATTTATGATGTTAAAACTCATTTGTTTGGGTTTTGTTATCTCTGCAAATGAGTTGAAGATGGATCCAAAAAAGATAAAGGCGATTAAGGATTGGCCATCACCGAAGAGTGTATTTGAAGTACGAAGCTTCCATGGTTTTGAAAGTTTCTACAGGAGATTCATCCGAAACTTCAATGGAATTAACGCACCAATGATGGATACGGTGAAGAAAATACACAAGTATTTTCATTGGATAGAAGAAATAGAGAAGAGATTCAATCTGCTGAAGAAGAAGATCAGAGAACAACCAATTCTGGTTTTTCCAGATTTTAGCAAGACATTCCAAGTCAAGTGTGACGTGAGTGGATTTTAATTGGAGCGATCTTGAGCCAAGACGATAGGTCAGTTGCATACTTTAGTGAAAAACTAAATGAAGCAAAGATCAAGTACTCCATATATGATAAGATATTCTACGCAGTCATACAAGCATTGAAGAAATGGAGACACTATTTGGTTCCCAAGGAGTTTGTTTTGTATAGTGATAATCATGCTTTACAATTCGTGAATCGACAGGAGAAGTTGAACCAAAAAAATGCTAAATGGGTCGAATACATGAAGAATTTTACTTTTGTGATTAATAATATTTCTGGAACTTCTAACAAAGTTATTGATGCTTTGAGCAGGAAATGTTTTCTTATGCAGGAATTCATAGTCAAGACTTTGGGTTTTGATAACCTCAAAGAAATGTACAAAGATGATCTAGACTTCAAGGAAGCATATGTGGCGTATGAGAATCTAGTTCTAAGAGATGGAATCCAATTGACTGAATACATGATCCAGGATGAATTATTATTCAGGGGGATTCAACGATGTATTCCAAAATGCTAGATGAGGGAGAATTTGCTAAAGGAAAAACATAGTGGAGGATTGGTCGGACATTTCGGTCATGAAAAGATGTTCTCAAAGTTGACTGCCTCATATTTTTGGCCATGGATGAGGACAGATGTCAAGAAATTTGTAGGCAGCTGTAGAATTTGTCAGCACACGAAGGGAGAAAAGAAGAACACATGGTTATATCAACCATTTCCCATACCTGAAAGGCCGTAGGATGCAATGAGCATGGATTTCAGATTGAGACTGCCAAGAACACAAAGAGGATGTGATTGTATCTTTGTGGTAGTTGACAGTTTTTCCAGGATGGATCATTTCATACCATGTCAGAAAACTAGTGACGCAACTCATATTGTGAACTTGTTTTTCAAGGAAGTCGTCAAACTTCACGACTTGCCAAAGAGTATCATTTTTTATCAAGATACCAAGTTCATGGGACATTTCTAGAGGACCTTATGGAATAAGTTGGGGACAAGTTTGTCTTTCAGCTCAACGTATCATCCTCGGACATATGGATAGATAGAGGTCGTAAATAGGAGCTTGGAAGATTTGCTGAGGAGCTTAGTCACTGAACATTACAGTCAGTGGGATCACATTCTGCCACAGGTGAAATTCTCTTACAATGATTCACTCAACAAAAGCACAGGGCAAAGTCCATTCCATATTGTATATGGAATGCATCCAAGGGGAGTTTCTGAATTGAAAGATTCAGAACAAGATGAATTCAGCAGTGTCAGTGCAGAGGACTTTGTAGAAGGAATGAAGGAGCTTCACATCCAAATTAAGTAGGAATTGCAGAGTTGAAGTCAAGAATACAAGCGGAGAATAGATCAACACAGGTGAGAAATTCAGTTTGAAGTTGGTGATATGATTCTTGCACATCTAAGGAAGGAAAGGTTCCCAAGGGGAACGTATAATAAACTGAAGATGAAAAAGATTGGACCATGCAAGGTCATAAAGAAATTTTGGGAAAACACATATGAGATTGAATTGCCCGATGGGGTTGAAATCTCACCGATATTCAATGTTGCGGATTTGCACCCTTACAGAGCTGAAGAAGCTAGAGGAGAAGATGAGCATGAAGAAATTCAATGGACCAAACAAATGCCTATAGTTGAAAAGCTGCAGATGGAAAGTATAATTGACAAGAGGGTTAGCAAAAATACCAGGAGAAAAGAGTATTTTGAATACTTTTTCAAATCGAAGGGACATCCAGTTGAAGATGCCAATTGGGAGGATGAAGCAGCAATTCAGAAGCATGGATAGACCATGCAAGAGCTCATGAATAGGAGTTCATAAAAATTTTCAAGAGAGGAAGTATGATGCAAGAGCATCGAACAAATCCAAGGCACGCTCCTAGCAAAGGAAACAGTTGGACGCGCAGATGAAGAAAAGGGGTAAATTTTTATGAAAACCGTTTTGAATTTTGAAACCAAAAACATTAACATAATAGTTAGAAGAAATGTACTTGCATTTATGTCTTGGAGACAGGAACAGATCTGGAGAGATTACTCTCATCTATCAAATGTAATAGGCATTTAAGTCTTTTAATGTAAAGTAGGTGGATATAAATGTTAGATTAGACAGTTTAGAAGTGTAGGAGGGAAAATAGATATAGACACCCTCACTCTTGTATTATTGTATCTTTGTAATATTATCAACATGGAGAGATATATAAAAGATATATAGAGAATAACCCATGTACATGAGCATTAGAGTTAATATATGAAACTTTGACTCAACTTTCATGGTGTTATGATGCTTACTGTTTACCTTTATTGAATGGTATGTTTACGGTTGTTTTACTCTCTCTGTTTATGCTTTTGTTTCAATACTGTGTTGAATGTGTGATTTCATGTTAAGTATATGAAGTCTGAGAGAGAAGGAGAATGAGTTTCAATTGTTTCTCTTCCTGATATATCCTGCAAGGAGTGCAATGAAAAGTCCGCAAGGTGTGCGTTGACAAGAGTCTGAGTTTTATCTCAGAAAGCTCAGGAGAGATATCATTGTTCTCATACCAGAAGAAGTTTAGGCGAAGCACAGAGTCATGAAAGGTGTGTGCAAGCTAGTTGAAACCTTAGAATTTATGAATTAAGGGAAAATTTGAAGGAGCACTGTTGCAAAGAGCAAAGGGCCGAAGACTTAAATAACCAGGAGTTATTTGAAATTTTTCTGCAAGGAGTGCGAGCAGGAACCTTTTGAAAGCCTTGAGTTTGGAAGTGAAATCTCACGAGGGTTAGTACCTTTGAAAAGTTAAAAGGGAGATGGGGATTGAAGTCATCGTATAAAAGTTAAGTTCGGAAGGAGAACATTCAGTCGTTTGGGCAGAAGTCATTGAAACGTGAATCGAGCAGTCAGAATTTTTTGTGGAGAACTCGCGAAGTTGCAAGAGCCGTAGGATTTAGTGAAGTTGCAAGGAAGTTAGGAGTTGGAAGAACTCACCACCCTAGCATCAAGAATCAAGGTGAGTCATTGATCTCGTCTCAACCCACATCATTGGATCATATCATGAACTCAGGGTTTGGGAATTTGGAGCCAGACCAAATTTCTTGGTTTGCGTGAAGTTCTAAGTTGTGAGGAACATGGAAGGAAATCCAAACCATTGGATCATAAATTCCAATAGATATCATGTATCGGGAGTTTGGGATTTGAAAGAAACTCTTTTTGAATGCAGAAGCCACAAGCTTGCGAGTTGCGAGGACTCATGCAACATGTGGCACATCTGCTTGGTGGGAACTGCGTGGTTGATAGGTGGCATGAAAATAAAATGCCTGGAGAGAGGTAGAAGTGGTGACAGGTGGTGGAAACCTATCATTTGAAAAGGGTCAAACCATCATTGACTTATCGCGAGTCACAGATTCATAAGGGAGGAGCATGAGGAATCAACACTTCAACTCGTAAAGTTGCGAGTTGCGGGAGGTGCTAGAGTTAGGCTCTGGCCAAAAATCACTTGAATAAGCGCTAACGAGAAGGGAGGTATACCTGTATCGTTATCTCAGGTATCGAGAGTTTGTAAAAGAGGAGTCAAGGGTCTTAGACCCACGAACTCGTGAGTTGCGTGTTGCGAAAGGTTCTTGTGCCAAGGCCTAGTTGTGGTCGTGTGAGGCTGAAGCTTGCGCCTAGTGCTCGTTTGCACAAGTGGGGTTTTCGAAGGACATGTGGATCGAATTCGTTGAAGGTTTTAGTGAGGAACCAAAGGAGCCACTTCGGCTCAAGGAGATTAGAACGATCCTGTGCGGATCTTGGCCTGAGAATTGGGGGTCTGTGTCATATCATTTCATCATCTGGAGAGACCATGTTCACCATTACACTTGAAACCATTGACCAAATGATGCAAATATCCATAGCTGAATCCTTCTGCCCTTTCACCATTGAGATTTTAACCTAAATGTACCAAAATTTGTCTTTTCCCCAAAGAGCATAGATTGTTTAGCTTTTTCTCCCTAAGAGTGCCCAATTTCCCAAGAAAAACCCCGCTTACCATTCTTCCATGTTCTCAGCAAAAGGTAATCAAATCATTTCATCCATTTGTTGTCTTCTCAGGTATTATTTAGATGACTGGGTGGATGAACCCATCCTAGGTTTCGTGTCCATTTTCTCCACCGAGGAAAAGGCCACCACCTAGTTCAATTTCAACCAGTTTCTGGCCGATAACATTCATGAGAAACTATTGAATTTTCCTACCGAAGGCATGTTCATGTATTCATCAATACTGGCTTACATGTTCATATTTTTTTAGTCAAGGAAGTTTTCTTTCTTCCTACATAAGCTTGACAAAGATGGTAATCCACATCCAGTTATAGCCTCGACATCATTGTTAATACAAAACTCATCTGAGTTCAGTTTCAAGCATTTCATCAACTAGTTTTACCACCCATTGGTAAGCATGTTAAGTGGATGGAATGAACCCATAATAAATGAAGAGATTCAACGAATCCTGCACCTATCAGACCTTGCTAAAACAGGGGATTTGTATTTGTATCAGGATCAAACATAGATCAGAGTCTATGGATGTGAGCTAGTGCCCTACAAGGTGACCAAATTCCTACCTGTCGGGATATTCACTATGTAATATATCCGATAGATGATAAATTCAGACAATATTCACTTCGTGTCATTCAAAAAGAAACATCAAATAAGGATCAAGGGACATATATGATCTTTCATTTGTAACACTCAAGCTACAGGAGAAGAATCTAACAAGCTCTTAAAAGATATGAAATTTAGTTTCAGTTTCTCTTGGCATTATGATCCTTGTGGTGTCATTGCAGAAGCGAGACTAAGGAATAAAATCTCTCCATATGCTCATGTTCCCAAACCAGAAATTGAGAAGTTCATGAACGAGAAAGAGTGGGAGGAGAACACTCTGAAATATATAGAATAGAATCCCCCTTTTGCCAGGATTTCACAGACTAATATCCATCAGGGACCAAGAGAGAAAACACCCAGGAAAGATGTATCTCCCTCGGTCACTCAAGTCTTGACAGATGATTTCTAGGTTTATAGGAAAATTCCCAAGACCATTCATACACCTAACAGGCCCAGTGGAGAAGAGACTCATTCTACTACAGTCATGGAAGGTGAAAATTCTCCATTTTCCTCAGGAAGCTAGCTGACCATGTTCACCTCCTCATCAAAGAAGAAGGGTGATACAACATTAACAATGAGAGTTGCGTAGGAGCTTGTAGGACTGAACCTCTTTGAGAAATATAACTTGATTAAGAAGAAAAACAAGATGCTAAAAAATAGTACCTATGCCCAATTTTGGAGACAAACATCCACAACCCAGCATAGATTACTATCTTATTTTGATACGGATAAGGGGAGAATGCACATGGCCTAGTTGCAGGCACAAGTACCTCAGCCCAAAACAATTGTTGATTATAAAAGGGAAACATTTGAGTTCGACGCTGCAGAGGTACATCCAACTGATCAGATGGATTTCCACAGACAGACTAGAGAAATGATTTTATCCACCTTGGAAAACACCTCCACGAAGGCACCAAGTTTACAGGTTTCCTTGAACAATGTCCAGACTTAGCTGAAATTGGAGAAGGTGTCCTCTTTGGCGAAGGACAACAAAATAAAATATCTGGAGGAACTGGTACTCAAAATTGGATATGATCTGTCCAATATAAAAGAAGCAGAAGAGCTTGTCAAAAAGAAGAATGCTAACATAGCTGCCCTGAGGAAAAAAATGAAAATATCTGCTACTGAAGACCCACAGACTAAATATATGGTCGAGACTAAAGGTCAGAAAGAGGAAATTGTTGAAGTTAATCATGTAGAAAAAATCTCATATTAAAGAGATAGAAGCTGAATTAGACAAGCTAGTTAAGGAAAAGGAGAAGAATGTGCCAATGGAATTCATACCATTGAATGCAATTCCTATCAAAGGGGTCAGTACATCAACGACAATATCAACCACTATAGCGGAAATTCTAGCAGCGACCTTAGTGACAGCCCTAGATGCAACAAATAAATTGGTGAAAGTAATGGAAGACATGACTCTGCAAGGGGCAGAAATCAGAAAACTACATGAAGAGATTCAAAAACTCCAAAATCTAAAGTCCACATTCCAGGCCAGCTACAACACAGAGATGGATAAATCATAGAGGCTCAAACAAGAATTGCAACAACTGTAGAGGGAAATAGTCATGGCTAAGACACTATCATAGGCTAAAGAAAATATTTGTATGGGCATCTGTCAATCAGTGAAAAACATATGGCCCCTAATACAAATTATGTTTGAACAACATGATCTAGTACAAAGAACTAGACAGATGATCGACAAGATAAAGGGAGAACTGGGAGAAATTCCTACAGAGGCAAACGAGATAATCAGATTCTTAAACTACAAATCAAAAGAAGAGCTAGAAGCCTTGCAAATTGAAGACATGACTGATACTATTCTTGAAGTTAAGAAAGTCTTGACCAAGAGGGGGCTAATGCTACAACTTGTGGAGAGAGTTAAGACAATGGATGTTGTAATACAAAGGTTTTTCAGAAAGGTCGACTCTTTACAGAAAAAAGGTCTTCCAAGTCTATTTGTGATCAACAACAAGCTAATCACTCTCTTGGACTACAAGCAAAAGATACTCACGGCGGCAAAGGATAGGTCCAAGTTTGCAGGCATAAAGGGTAGTATCACAGGTAAAGCCTTCTTAGAAACTTTGTGATTAGACCTGAGTATTCAACATGAGATAAAGTATCTTTTCATGACCAAGCCCACCTTCGCTAAGTATATAGAGACATATGAGGTATATCGAAGGCTGGTCAAAGTTACTATTCCCAGTCAACAAAGATGGGAAGAACTGTGTGACGTAATCGACTAGAAGGTGATGTGGATGTACAAGTTAGCACGTGGAGCATTCAAAGTCAATTTGATGACTCACCAACAACCGTCCCCGAAATCAACACAAAGAATCCAACAGATCGTTAGCCTTCCCAAGAATTATGTAATTTGTTATCTAGTTAGTTAGATTTGGATTCTACCACATCCTGATAATTAATGACAGGATCGATTGTAATTTTTGTATAAATAATTCATACTTTGAAGTATTGAGGGTTGATTTTTAAACCCAAGAAAGCTGTAAAATGTAATATTTTTGAAGAGATCTACCAATAATAAAAGAGATGATTCACAGGATTCCTGCATGTTAATTGTTGGTGATGTTTGCTCCTCTTTGTTGAATGTTTTATCTTACTTTGTTACCATTGTTTTTTCTATATCTGATCATTTAAAAGAAGTTAAAGTTGTAGAATTTATCTTTGTATACTCTGTGTTTGGATTTTAAATATCTTAATGTTTGTCTTATGATATTGTGATAAAGAAATTCTTGACTGCTTCTTTATTATCGTTGATTATTTCATCTATTTCTTCTATCCATCACTTTAATTATCAAGGATACAACATTTGAATTATCATGCCCTGTGAAGAAACCTAATAAAATCTGTTCTTTGATCTCATACCTTAACATAGACCCCATATCCGAATGGATGTGTAAGCAATATTTCAGCCAATTTTACAAAACAAACAACACAGTCCTATTTATTTAACTAGTCTAATATCCAAAACCTGAAACATATCTAAATCATACAGAGAGATTCCTCTTTGAAACTGGAAGGGATAGATCCCAGTCTCATAGTGGTTGGATAAAGTTACCTCTAATAAATTTCTTCTACCTCCTGACAACCTATGGGAATTTACAGAGCAATAACAATAGGCACGATATTGGATACCCATTCAGTCAAATGAACTAGGTAGATAAATCCAACATTAAGTAGCTTCTTTACCTCTGCCTTAATAGCAGGGGCCTTCTAGGTATTGACAGCTCTATGATGTTGTTGAATGAGACTAGCATCAAGAGAAGTTATAATATCATGTTCGACAATTCAAGGGTCGATTCCTGGCATCTCTTCATATGACCAAGAAAATACATCTCAAAATTCCTTGAAGAGCTTAGTGTAGATCAGGATTTCTTTTGGCGAACAATCTGCACTGATGTGTACATTTTCAATATTGCCAGGGGTATCAGAGATTTTGATCATGAAAGTAGGAGAGATACTCTCCATATGTCCTTTAGAATAAATGTCATGTGTATCAAATGAAACTACGACGTGACCGACTATCTCACTCATAGTAGATCGAAATTCATCTTGTTTGATTCTAGCAAGATCTAGGAGAAAGTAAATGATGCATATCATCCCAAGTTTTGTTAGAACCATTCATGGCTTCGATGATATCTTCATCTAAAGGAAAAGTCTCATCAAGGCAGTCATGTGAGAAAGACAATGAAGTGGCCCACATGGGCTTAAGAACAAGATCCTCCTCATCCGCCTATGAGGTAATAGGATCAGGATTGATGAAAGAGTTAATAACAACTTGATACACTATCTCTTCTATCTATAGTGGCATAGCCATTCCAGCATGCGACTGACCTTCACAATATGCATTCAAGGAAGGTAGGGTCCAAGGATTGTTAAAATAGGAAGTGCAGAAAAGAACGAACCTCTCTGATGAAAGATGCCTACTAGACATGATGTAAACATGGTGAATCAGTGCCATGAAGTTGAAGGTACCCATAAGGGATGAATACATCCTCACATTGATATTCTCAGTTGTTGGATGAGAATTTTTGATCACGGGGATTGATGGTCCAACATATGCATTGGGGCTAGCATACACAAAGGATAGTTGGTCAACTGTCATGATCTTCCCATCGTGAGGAAAACAAAGAGTGCATAAGAATAACGATACAATTGCAGTCGTAGAACAAGTCCAATTGCATCCTAGTAACAAGTTATAACTGACGGGTGCATCAACCACTTCAACATCCACCTCTACCGTCTTCCCACCTAATTGGACTAGAAAGATAGGAAGAATACCGTGAGGGCGGAAAGAACGACCATCAAAATCAGTCAACATGGTCAAATATTGGGAGAGAGTCAGAGAACTGAGAGATTTACAATAGGTTAGGGACATCACACATGTTGCAACACCTTCATCAACAATCACACGCTTGATGGTATACTTCGAGTAACCCACGTGGATTTGGAATGCCACATGGTAAGGAAAGCGAGGCTTCACATCTATGATGTCAAGCTTGATAAATTTCAAGCCACTAGGGTGTAGAGCTCCTAATACAAATAGCAAGGAATTCCTTTGTGAGGGACATGTCTGGAGTACCTCAAGGGCTGACATCGCAAAAGGGGTTTGAACCAAGTCCTCAACAATAGAGTAATTTTGGACAGCTCTAGCATTTGGATTGTGGGTAGAGCACTTGAGTAATTCTTTCGGAATATGATGCAATGACTCTGGTTTTTTGATCTGCAAGGGCACCTCTAGAGGAGGAGGAGATTCTAGACCAGGTACAGTTTGTGAAGAATTGTAATCGCAAGACTGGGTGGATACATTAACCTTTGAATTGAATATATTGATGCAAAAACGGTCACTATCTTGTGTCAATGGGGTTTTACTTCCACCTTCCACATTTCCAGCATTTGAGGAGATCGAGGCCATGTGTTGGTTATGCAGAAAATGATTCATCAACACGACAGGTGGTAGAGATAAGAGCCTCACAACTTCTGCAAGTTTGGGGAATAAATGAGTAAGATGATCATATGTACAAATATTATAGGGAAATTTCACCTTACGCCTTTCTTTCTTTCCCTCACCAACATTATTATTCGTTCTCTCATTATTACCATTGTCCTTGGGTTTATTATTATTCTTCCCACCATTACGATTATTATTACGTCCTTTCTTCTTATTCTCGACTGGTTATTGGTTACCATTTGGGCCGGTCGACGATTGCAAGGAATGTACATGCACCGATTGAGTGGTATTGGAAGACACAGATGAAGTTATCCATCTTGTAGACTGGTTTAGAGACAACTCTTTCAAATGGATTGTCACCGAGTCTATGTATTTCACATTGGCGGAGCCTACAATGCCATCGACATGAGGTTCAAGATATTCTCTAAGGTCTTAATTTGACCTTGGTGCGTCTGGAAGAATCTCGTATAACATCCCAGACTGAGCGTATATAAGATCTAACTATTGGGATTTGAATATTTCTTCTTCCTCATATGTAACCCCTCATGTAGAAACATCCTTCGAAATAGGAGGCTGTGAAGACTTAAGGAACCATTCAAATAGGAAATCTGGGGGTATGTAGGCCTTGATCAACCTCTTCCATCTACACCACTCATAGATGTGATATGAGATATGAGTGGCTTTGTCCTGGTGTAAGGTCGACATAAGTTCTAGGTGAGCGTCGTAACGAACCGACAATTGGAAGTGGTTAAGGAAGATTAACACCATATGACTAAAGGTCCCGTATGCCCCCTTAGGTATATTGATATACCATTTCATGGATACCCCTATGAGGGTGCATTGAAATAATCTTAACTGAATTGAATCATCATTAAGGGAACTCGAAGAGCACCATTGGTGAAAGGTTGTAATGTGATCACCAGAATCCTCGCCATTCTTTCCTTCAAATTTTTGGATATCCGAAGGTAGCTTGGTGGGAATAGGGGGGCATGTAGGATTATGAAACATAGGGTCATTCATAAACTTAGACAAGATTGGCAGGTTGAGCATGGCTAGAAAAGGGAGATGGGGTTGCGACATCTATCCCTAAGCTCCCTAGAAATATTGTGTTTGGGGAATCCCAGCCCATCTAGGGTTCTAGTAAGCACCATGGCCTTGTACAGGATTGTAAGAACCTCCTTCCGACTGATTCATAAGAGGTTGGTTGGGAACCATTCCAGTAGGAATTTTCTGATGGGGGTAATAAAAATTTCCCCCAGCCGAAGTGGCTCTAGGTTGGGGGTTTCCCAAGGTGTGAAACTGACCTCCTCTGGGTATAAATCCAGAGGATAAGGGTGGATTCGACATGAAAAACATGTTGGTCTAAATTGAAATCGAAGAGGTGGGTGTAAAGGATGGACCATCAACTAAAACTTGTCCACCACATTGGTTGCTCCATCCAAAGGTAACATGATTAGACCTGAGGTTAAAAGAAGGAATTCCTCCCATGGTAGGAGTCGTTTGAGGGACTTGAGAGCCACCAAATGAGAATGGAGTATAAGGAGGAGATGTGCCCCCAAGTCCAATGCTATAATTATGGCCAATAGTTGGGATGGAGTTTGAAAACTGTGAAGGAAAATTTGGGATACCATATGAGAAAGGACTAGATAACATCGAGATGGAATGAACATTATAGATCGATGAGTGACCAAGAGACCCAAATGGGTTCATTGCAATATGTTGAGAATTCACTGTAGGACAGGAAATGGTGATGATAGGTTCCTCTGACACTACAACCATTGTGGTTGCAGGAGTCTAAGGGGTGCCATTAACTATAGTAGGTGTGGGAGCTGAGGGAATCCCATTATTTTGATGACTCAGTTTAGTAATCATCGTTGTAGAATCACAACTCTAATAAGTGGAGGTGTGTGTACCATGTTTAATAAATCTATTCCTTTTGGAAGGAAAATACTCGAAATGTGGTGGTAACTGTAACAAGCGGAGAGACCAGTGAGGAAGCTGGTCTGACTCCACAATGACTTAAGACTCAAGATATAAAAAAAAATCATAAGGACAACTAGTAATCAAAGAGCACACCAAAATAATCAAATGACCAATATGCACACAAATAGGATAAAGTGGTTGAAATGGGCCTCCCTCCCTAAAGTAGGTATGCCTCACCCAAGAGGGGATTAAGACTTTTTTCTAAATATCGGAGGTATCATAATCAGTTATAATGGCCCTCATGGACTTAACAACCAGTCGGTCAGATCCCCCCAGAGAGGTAATCCTCCATAAAGGTTGTGTGTTGTCCGACCCTTATCTGACCCAGGATACCTACAGAATAACCCCTGCAGGTAAACTACATGGCACCTAAGTCAAGCAACTAAGAAAACATGGTATAACCGATGCATAGGTGAGCATTCAGAAGTCAGGTCCACCGTATGGGAAGGGTATCAAATCCCAAAACCTTGAAAGAAATGCCTCTCATGGAAGTAAGGGCACTAGCAGGATCCCCACATACAAATAGATCCCTAGAAATATCTCTAATGCTAAGAAGGTATCGGGGGGATATCCCTTCAACTGACCTTGCGTAACATTTTGATTAACTACGATGTAAGAGGAGCCTCCTGATCTTACTGATTATACAATGGATTTATCCACTCACTTAGTCAGTCACATATGTTGATTTAATAGCCTTGGAGAATTTTACTCACAAAATCCTATTCCAAGATGCAAAATCTTAAGCTAGGTTGTGCACGCTAGAAAATAAAAACGTTACTAATCAATTTTAAATTATACCGTTAATTTTAATGGCCTTGCTTACTCAAAAGGTGCGGTCGTGAAACTAGTGATGTTATGACTTGACAAGTAAAGTAAATGAATATGAAAACAATGCAAAGTCCTAACTTCAATTTCCAATGAACGGTATTCTTCCTAAAAATGAATTTTTCAATTCAATTATGCAATTCTAGATAAAAATGCAATCTTTCTTTACATGCACTAAGATAAATGACAAAGACTCAAAAGATCAAAATGCCAATCAATGTAAAATGCCTAATATTTTTGTATTTTCAATATAAGAAAAATGAAAATGCAAGGAATGAATAACATCTTGATATAAATACTCTATTGTGTATAAACAGAGATAACTCAAGTAGAATATCAAGGAGAAAAACTCCCAGCCCAATGTACAAGGACACTTAAAATGAAAATATGATAAGAAAGGCACCGCCCAAAAATTCAACCAAAGACAGTTTTCTTGTCATTCCATAGACACTTAACAGTGACTACAGAGACCCAAGAAGACTCAACAATCATTAAAACCTACCGAACAACCACCAAACCCAGCAAACAAGTAAAAAAGGTTGATGTACGCAAATTTTCAAGGTAAAAGTTCGTATGTACGCAACTTGCAGAAGGACAACATGCATATATACACGACTGTCAAGAAAAAAACCACGTATATGTGTCAAAAACATAACTAGGATAAGGAGAAGGCTGAAAGACTCAGACCCAAAGTGAACAGAGGATGTCAAGCAATGATGCGACAAGAAACTCAATTTGAATGAGAGAAATCTAAGGAGAAAAACACTCCAAAGATGAAAAAGAAGATTCTATCCCCAGTATGGTCGCCAATTCTGTTATGAGGAAAATATCTCTATGGTTAGGGGTAAACCACTACAGACGAAAATGACTTCAAAAATCAAATATATTCTCAAGTATGATATATAAACAAATATGCTAGCAAGACAATATAAAAGGCTTACCTCGTCCAACCATTCGATGAAGTTCACCATTTAGCACTTGACCCAAAGAAATATACCTGCAACTAGTCCTCAACCACAAAACAATGCAAGAATATGGTGATAATATATGATGTTACCACATTCAATAGCATAACCCATTAAAATTCATAACAAATAATCCCATGGACTAATAATTCAAATATTTGCAAGATATCAATTGGACGGGAAAAGAGTATTTCTATTAAGATACAATCAACAGAAGTGAATAAGTTATAGACTTCCATGTCGAGACAGTTCAGAATCGAGAAAATAAGTTCCTTCCAACTGGGCCTCCACCACTTAAATCCTCCACCAAAAGAAATATCATATAAGAGAGGATATGGATTTCTCACTCAATAAGGGAAGAGTTTGGGGGTTGAACAATGTGTTCAGACTTAAAGGATAAAGGGATTCAGACTCAATGTGAAGTGAATAATTCCTCCAGAGTAATGTTTCTCTCAAAGTTGAATTATTTCTCTCCTTTTCCATAGCTCAGATTTGGCCCATTTATATCCTTCAAGTGGAAATGAAAGGTCGAGTCGAAAGGTTTCAAGTATATGAAAGGAAAAGGATCATTGACCTCATGTCGTGACATGGAAACCCAACACCATTTTTCATTTTTGGGCACATTTCTTGATGTATGTGGGTTGTAGTGGTGCAACCTGCATATATGCATGTTGTATAGTAGGCAAGGTGTGTATATGTGGAAAAATTGTATTTTTAGGTCTCGGATTTGCAAAAGGGGACTTCAAGTCTACATAGGGAAATGGAAAAAGGCCTTATGTGCAAGATTGCATGGGGTGAGGCAAATCTTGCTATAACACACGATCACTTGAACTACTAGTGCATGTTTATGTCAAATGATATTCATGAGAAATGAATATGGAAAAGTGTAATATTGGAACGATTACCTTTGGAAAAATACAAGAGAATAATTGTGGTTTCCATGTTTTGGATTACCTACAATTTTTCATTAGATATAATGGCTAGGAAAGAGGTGATTGATTGAATGAAAATCGATTGTATAGCCAATTGGGAATGCAAAGAGAATCCTCTCAAATGGAAATAACCCTAATTATGGTCTCTGAGTTTGTGAAGGAACACTTGGAAATATGGAAGGGGAAACAATGGAAAAGAGGAAATCTTATTACTGCATAGAGAGGTGTCTATCAAATTTTTCGCTACAATTATAGAAGACGTGAGGAACCAGTGATGCACATGGTGTTCGATTCTGAATACTCTTTGCATTAATATGTTTATTGGGATACAATTTTTCATGCCTTATATTCATGATAAAATCATGGTTTATAGAAGAGGCATCCAGTCAGGAGGGTTGGGGTATGGATTTTTCCTCCGTCATAGAGGGAGATGCCAGTGAGGCAGACATGAGAGTAGAGCTTCTTTTCAGTGACAAAGAGAGTTGGCCTCTGAGTTTGACAAGAAGGATCTTAGTCTCATATATTACTATTTTGGATTGGATGTATGAAATATGATATCTTCCTTGGTCAGGGAAAATATGTTGTGGATATCCTGAAGAGTTTCAGGGTGTTTGAAAGTAAACTAATGGCTACACCAATGGATCAAATTTGAAGTTGTTGGATGATATGAATTTATAGGATGTGGATGCTACATTATATGGGTATATTATTGGATCATTGATGTATTTGGCGAATACATGGCCAAATAAATGTTTTGTTGTGAACACCCTAAGTCAGTACATGGTTGACCCCAAACGTGTTCACCTTTTTGCGGTAAAACATGTGATGAGGTATCTTAAAGGTACAATGGATTATGGGATCAAGTATGTTGTAAAAAGTGAGTTCAGTCTACTCGGATATTCAGATTCATATTGGGACGGTAGTGTTACAAACTGGAAAATTACATTGGGATGTTGCTTCACTTTGGGATCCATTATGATTTCATGGATCGGTAAGAAAGAATCATGTGTAGCACTCAATATGGCTGAGGCACAGTATTTGGATGAAAGTCGTGAAGCAGTTTGGATTTATAAATTGTTGAATGGGTTATTTGATATTGTGATGGAGGTGACATATATCTTGTGTTATAACCAGAGTTGTATAAATTTGTCAAAGAACCTAATGTTTCATGATAGGTCAAAGAATATTGAAATCAAGAATCACTATATCAAGGATATGGTGTAGAAGGGATAAGTGAGGCTCAAATATGTGGCTACATATGAGCATGTTGCAGATTTGCTGACAAATTCATTGTGAAGGAATAAGTTCAAGTACTTCGGGGACAAGCTCGGGGTAGTCCACCTTCATGGGGAGTGTTGTCTTTACTTGTTATCGAAGGGTAGTGGATGTCATGATGACATGTTGTATCTATTGGAGAGATACCCATCGACCCTGGATGCATGTTGAAGAGACAAGGTATAGATGTTGTTGCAGGGTACTAGATATCATGCAAGAAATATCTGAGTTTTCTACGAGAAACTGGATAGTTTAATGATGACATGTTGTAGCTATGGGAGAGCTACCCACCAACCCTAGATGCATGTTGTGAAGTCACTATAGATTTCCTGTGATGTATATATTCATGTGTTTGACAATCAATGGTCATGAGCTCACGTGGATGGTGATTGTGTTAGAGTATGTGCCGGATAGACTACCTTCCTCATTAAGAAAGAATGTTGATATTTTATGTAATTTGAGAAGTTATTCCTAAGTGTAATTGTATTGGTTATTCCTAACTATAATCGTGAAAAGTTTTATTGATAAGTCATGTCTTTTAGGTATTTTAGAGTATAAATATCGGTTATATCGATTCATTTGTATCACTCAGTCAATATAAGTACAAGAGAGTAGTACACACTTATCTAGGAGTCTATTTTTGGTTCCTGTATGGGTCTCTTTGGTCTTGATTTCATGAAAGAGAAGTGTATGACATTGTACATGTTGGAGGAATCTATACAGAGGAAAGTTTGCAGGGTTTTCTACCCATTGATTTTTTCCCCGAGGATATATCTTGTTGTTCTGTGGATATCTATCTTTCCGTTTTTATACATTTTCATATTAAATAATAATATATATATAGAATATCATCTCTCTTGAAATATCAGCAGATGATGCAAAACACCTCCACCTGATCAGCTTGTAGGAAGGAAATTCATGGAATTTGGGGTTGTTGTGATCCAGATTATGTTAGGAATGAAATGAAAGCAGAGAAATTACAATGAAATGCTCATGAAACTTGCTAGAACTGATCTAGATTATGTTCAGAATGAAATGAAAGAAGATAAATTACAATGAGATACTCATGAAACTTGTCAGAAACAGAGAAATACAACAATACTTGATTTCTATTAATGGAATAATTGTAAAGTGACTGTAAAAATACAGAGTGCAAGACTCTCTAGAATGGTGTAATCTTGATTTCTGAGAAGATATGTGATGACTAAGCTCATTCGCAAGAAGATGATTACAATGAGGCTCTAAAGGCCTTTCTATGTTAAATAGGAATGCCAAAACCCTAGACATCCAATAACCTAACCCTAGGAGACGAAACGCCAAAATTTATGTGGGCCCCATTTGGGTAAGTTAGTACATTAACTTCCCTAGGTCGTAACTTTTGCATATGATCTTCATTATAGGAACATGATAGCCCATTGGAAACACCTTTTTGAGAACTATGCATTACGTCGTCAAACTCTGAAAATGTCAGTCTGACTATGGTGAGCCAAAATAACATTGTTTAGGGCCCAAAAATGGCCCTGGAAGTACAATAAGATGTGTTGACATATAAACATAAAAAATAAGCCAATTGGATTAGATGGGAGGCCACAAATATCCACCTGGAAGATGTGTAGGGCTCCAGACAGCCCCGGAAGTGCAAAACCTGCAATTACAAAGAAGTACAAAATAACATGTTGAACTAAAAATTGGCAAAAGGAGCCAATTGAATAGGTGGGTGGCCACCAATATCCACCTAGATCAATCCTCCCCCCTTAGGAAGCAATGGACTACATTGCATTGAGTGCACAAGAGAGAGGGGGGATCATGTTCTAAATTTGAATCTTGGTGAGCTGCATGCTTTGTTGGAGAAGTTGTATTGCTTGGTATATGGAAGACTGACACAAACTAGTTGTTGGCGGTGTTGAATATGCTCCACCAACCTATTTTCATTGGGTTTTATGGGGAATTGTGTATGCATCATTGTAGGTGAAGAAACAATATCTTCTTTTGCTTTGACAATTCATTTTTTCTGGACAGAAGGTGTTGAGGTTGCAATGGTTGTAGAGGTCTTATGTGCATGCTTTGAACAGACTATGAAGAGGATGAATTTGGTAGTATGAGAGATTACCTTGCGTCATTGTTTTGGTGGAGCAGTAGCCAGAGCTACCTATGGTATTCGATAGAGATGACCTCCTATAATAATAATTACACTATGGGGTCTATACTCATAGACAACATGCCATCTCCACATATATGGTTGGACCAAAACCACATCATAGACATCAAGAGGGGAAAAATCACACACTACCTCATCCTTGAAGGGATGGATGACATAAGATAGGTGACACTATTGGATGACATGAACATCTCATCTCTGGTGAATCCACCTGATGTTGTATGGTTGCAGGTGTGGTTTTTTTGACAACCCCAACTGTTTGACGACCTTAGCTGAGATGGGGTTCTTTTGGTTTCCATTATCAATACTAAAATGCAATGTGGCCCCCTTCACCCATGTCTGTGAATGGAAGAGGCACTCCCCCTCTTCATGATCTACTGATTCTTCTGGTTGAATTGTTTTGGTCGCGACAATGGTAGTGGGGTATGTTTCGATTATTTGTTTGTTTTCAATATTTTTTGGAGAAGATTCCAAATCAGTGTTCGACTCTGTGTCTTTGACCTCGACCAACAATGAATTTTTTGAGCGACATTCATCGGTGTTGTGCCATGGGATTTTGTGGAAGGCACACCAATTCCCAGTGTCATTCTTCATCTTCCCTTTATCCTTTTTTTCCCATGTCATGGACTGGTTGTATAGGGAATGTTGGTTAGGGTCATCTTTACCTTGATTTTGTTGTTGCATATTTGCAGACCCGAATTCCACTTTGTTCTGGTGCCTAAATTTCTTCTCGATTTTGACAACATACTGATAGGCATCTCCCAATGATGAGATGTTTAGGAAATCCATTTTGGTTTGGATGTACCTATGCAGAAGCCCATGGTATTTCAAAACCAGATGCGCTCAGAGTCCTTGATACCAAGCTTTGTATGCAAGGTATGGAAATTATTTTTGAACTCTGACACTATTTGTCTCTTCTCTTATTGCAGTGTGGTCCATCTCATGTACTGGTATTCATAGTTATCAACAAGATATTATTGTTCTTTGACTACATCCACAAAAATATCCCAAGTGGGATCGACACCATAGATTTAATATTCCTCTATGGAACGTTTCTCCCAATAAGTTTCCCACCAATGTTTTACATGGGGGAGAGCCTTGAGGAGTGCGAAGGTGATCTTTTCCTTGTCTAAAATTTTTTGAATAGAGAAATAACCTTCTAGTAGATTTAACCATTTTTCTAGGGAATTCGCATCTATCTGACCTTCAAATATGGGAATATCAAAATTAACTTGTACCTTTAAGGGAGAGGTTCCTCCAAAATGGATGCTTGATGAATATGTTCCTTTTTCTATCAGTACACGTTGAAGAATTTGTGAAAAATTCTCCATCATTTTGTCCTTTTGTCATGCGAGATCTTGCTCAAGAAACATGTTAATAACATATTTTTCTCCCCTGTATTTATTTTATACTGCCATAGAGGGTTTATTGGGTGTGCAAGAGTGATTTCCTTGAAGAGAGAAAACTAGAGACCCAAAAGGGACATGCCCTAAAAAAAATCAAGAGCAGCCTCCTCTGATACCACTGATCCGGATTATGTGTAGAACGAAATGAAAGAAGAGAAATTACAATGAAATTGTCATGAAACTTGCCAAAATTGATCCACATTATATTCAGAACAAAATGAAAGAAGAGAAATTACAATGAAATACTCATAAAACTTGCAAGAAACAGAGAAATACAACAATACTTTATTTCTATTAATGAAATAATTGTAAAGATACTATAAAAATACAGAGTGCAATACTCACTATAATGGTGGAAGCTTTATCTCTGAGAAGAGATGTGACAACTACACTCATTCGCAAGAAGATGATTACAATGAAGCTCTGAATTCCTTTTTATGTTAAACAAGAATGCCAAAACCCTAGACATCAGAAAAACTAAACCTAGGAGATTAAACTCCAAAAGTCATGTGGGCCCCATTTGTGTAAGTTAGTACATTAACTTCCCAAATTCGTAAATTTTGCATATAATCTTTGTTTTAGGCGCGTGATATCCCATTGGAAATGTCTTTACTAAAATTGTGCATTACGTCGTTAAAATATGAATCTGTCTATAGTTTGACTATAGTGATCCAAAATAACTCTGTGATAATGAGTTAAGTGTTGAGGGTTGACTCACCAATTATCTCAAGGAGTAGATATGTGAATACCTTGAGTGAATAGGTGTAGTTCGAGTGAATTGTTCTTTGTTTGGTTTAGACACATAGTTAGAATGTCACAGTGCCATAAGACCCTTAAGTGTTGGGTGACTTGATGGTAGCAAGTCATGTTTGATCCCCTAGAAGAATCTGGGGGCATGACATATAGTATCATAGAAAATATTGAAGATAGTTTCATGATATATTCACCACTGTCACCTTCATGAAAAATGGTATGAGAGAAAAATTCATGCAAAGCTTGGATTATTTTCTCAACTTCGTGACATATCATACATATCATTAGATAGGAAGTAAAATTTGAACATGAACATAGGGCATGTGATAAGTTTCCAAGTGATAGAAAACCATAGAGTGGTGTGATGAGTTGAGAAACGAGCATTCGCAATATCTTGGCACTACATGTATCTAAAGAAACATGCGAAAAAATAAGAGTGTGTTGATCATAGAAGTGACTGCAGAAGTGATCACACAATTTGATCGCATAAGTGATCAAATAAGTTTATAGCTATGTAGAGAGACTTGGATGATTTTATGCGAGGATTTGGTGGCTTGGGCGAGTGTAGACCTAGGACAACAGAGTTGAACCATAGGTGAAATGAATAATGTCATTGGAAAATTTATGGCAAGTTTTGAGTTATTTCATTTCATAAGAAGTACGATGAGTTATTTGAAGGGAAGTCGGGTGAATTGGTGGTTCAAGTGAAATTCATTTTCATCATGAAAACCAACATACTTTAGGGTGGATCAATTGCTGTATATTTCAAATAAGTTATGTAATAGTTGGGATTCCTTGACTTGGGTGAATGTGCAGATATCTTGGTGCAACCATCTTGGATGAGTCCAGCACTAGGCTTAGCCATATTTAGATGCAACCATGGAGGTGAATTAAGGAAGCTACATAACTCTTTGATGATACATCTTGGTGCATGGGTTCCTTAGAAAAAAATGCTAAGGCATGCAATGACTTGATGAGTTGCGACGACCATGCTAGAGTATGAGACACTTACAGATCCATAAGGAATTTTTGTTCTAAGTGATGGATGGGATCAACAATGAAGTCGACCAAGAAATTTTGACTATTAAGTACCTTAGTAGATATGAAAATATACCATAATATAAATCTTTAATCTCAACAAGAGTAAACAAAACCATTTGCCAAATATTTAGCACAAGAATATAGACAAAACCCTTAAGGTAGGGTAAAACCAAATACTAATTCTTATGGAAGATAACACTCCTTAAGAAATAATTTCTTTCTCATCAATTACAATATTCTTCACTATGCTCCAATACATTGGTTATACTTCTTTATATAGCATTATCTCTCTCCTAGGAACATTCTAGAGGAGGAACCTTCTAGTAATCCCTCTTACAATTAATTTTTTTCTCGCTATTATATGACATGGTAATATATATATTATTACTTCCATTAGGTACCTATTTAGGTGCTCCATATTACCTCCCTTGCTATACTTCACATGTTTTTCCCTTGAAACATGAGAAGAAACCATACAATGTGATTGATTAAGTAATGTAGCCAACTGGTACCAAGTACAAGCATACATCCATCTTAATGGAAGATGAACATGATTTCCAAATGATGGCTAGTCAACCTTATCTTGATCCTTATCACACCTTTAGTGCCATGGGATTTTTATAATATCTTTATCTCATTCAACAATGTTGGTATCCCTTGAGGAACCTTATGATTTGTTTCCTTTCTGGTGCCACGCTGATCCATGAAAATTGTGTTGATGCTCACACCCATGCCTTGATTACTTTTGTTTCTGTATGTGGTGTGGATGGATATATACAACAAATTTAACAATTGGTTCCACCCTAATCTCCATGGCTTCTTTAGTGTGTATTTATTGAGGCTATGCTTCAATTAATGTTGTAGACTCGACCTCTAATTCAACTTTAGATTTTGCAATAACTTATTTTCTTTCCCCCATAGGACCTTGGTTATTACTAAGAGACATATTCTACGATGCAATTTTCTATTTCTTTTACCAAAGTTTCACAAAACTTCTTTTCGACATTAATATTCAATGTACCAATTGTGGCTATCCAAGGATATCTAAGAATAACATCCATATTCATGCTTATCAATGGCAAAAAAATCATAACACAATACATATTTTCCATGGTTAGCTTCAAATATTTAAAAAATTGAACATTTCCACCCTCAATCTATGTGCTTTGAATAATCTTTGCAGAAACTTGTTGTTGTATTACTGAGAGGAGGGGTGAATCATTAATAGAACAATGTAATCCTTTTTAACCAAATAATCCAAGTGTTATATCAATGTAGCATTATCATCCAATAATTGCAGAGAAAATAAGAAATGAACAAATGAATAATCATACACATACATAGTACACTAGTGTTTTACATGGAAACCCAAAGTGGTAGAAAACCACATAATGCTTTTTCTTATATGTCTTGAAGAATTACATTCATTAGAAGCACCAACTTCCTTTGTTTTCTAGCTGCAACTGGAAGGAGGCTCTAACGTCCTTGTTTCTCAGGCTGCAACCTGAAGGAAGCTCCAACTCCCTTATTCTATGGCTACAACTAGAAGGAGGCTACAACCCCCTATGTTCTCCGGCTATGATCGAAAGGTGGATACAACCACCTGTCGTTGCCCCATCCAACCACCTTGAAGTATAAGTAGAATGATGGAACCACTGTCACACTATCACTATGAGATATACCATTGTAAAATTGTACCAATAAACCTGAACCATGCATGAACCATGCATTAACCTATACCTCAACCTGTAATCAACTTGTAACATAAACAAGTGAATCAACCATGCACCAACATATACCAAACAACCTGTAATCAACCTGTACCATAAACAAGTGCATCCAACCATGTACCAAGTATGTAGCAATGATGTGTCAACTACTCACCAACTATGAATCATCAATATGTACCAACATCATCAACTATACACCTCATGTATGTGCCAACTCATCAACTACTTGTCTCAACCATGTACCCAACATGTACCTCAAACAAAATCCCTCATCAATAACATCATCCAAATATGTTTTGTAACTCTATAATAGACCTGGTGAATATGATCACATACCTGCAAACCTTCCTTAACCTTAAAAACAAGAGACTAGAATTTTCATCAAACTTTTCTTTGGTCTCAGACGACTAGTTTTTTATTAGTCAAAAAACCTAACTTGAAATAATCATAACTATGTACCTATAATGAATAAATATTTGAAAAGTGATACACAATGTTATTTAGTGTTTTTTATGCAATTCCTCCAGGTGTCACTACTTGGAACCTCTCATAAAATGAGTTATAGCAAAAATGGCATACGTTGTTGAATTTTGGCTTATTCTAGAGAGAGACCTTGTAGAGTGTGCCTCGCACGGAATGTTTGTTGAAAGGATATGAAAATGTTATACAAAATACTATAGACTGTACTCTAACTAAAACATTTTTTTATACTAAATTTGGATCTGTTATGAAGAAGTTATGACATTTTTACCCAAAACACTTGTTTTAGACTAGTTTCAGGACTAGCCACAAACCCTATTTTCCACGGAGTGTAACTCCAAAAATTAAATGACCCACAAGCTGAATTTTTTACCACAAATACTTGGATATGTTTCCTCAATGGCCTAGAAATTCCATGGTATAAATGATTATATAAAAAACATTATTGTGAAAATGGTGAGGTGACCTGTAAATAACATACCTTAGAAAGCATCATCAAAAGAATTTATCCTCCCTTGAATTATGGTCTTATTTTCTTAACCTTCCCTATGAAATTTGGATTAGATATCCTTTGGTTACCTTAGTAACCTATAGATATTCAATATGCTCAAGTGTCATGTAAAATGAGAGATCCTTGCCTCTTATTTATACTTCCATCTTCTAGGTCACTTAACCCATTTCTAGGCCACTTAACCTATTTCTAGGTCAATTAACCCATTTCTAGGTCACTTAACTCATTTATAGGTCACTTAACCTATTTCCCTCATTTTTAGGGTTAACCACTTTACATAATTAGAAATTTCTCCATTACTTTATCAATTAAATATTCCTTCTTGACTTGGTCACCTCACTTTATCATTTAAATAATCTTTGATTTTGTCACTTCACTTTATTATTTAAATAATACTTTTTGAATTTGTCACTTTACTTTATCATTTAGATAATAACTTCTTCTTTTCAAGCTCTTTGACTTCTTTTACCTTTTGGGGCTTCAAGCCAACATATGAAGGTCCTCCAACTTCGTAAGGCCATAACTCTCAAACTGTGAGGAGTTATGTGATGTTTCACATCCCACCAGAAATGGAATGACATGTACTATACATCTAGAATAGTATTTCCTTAAAATATATAAAAACACATACCATTATCCATCAAACAAACTTGGTTCCATTACCCAAACCTGGGTTCTCCAACTTCTCATGGCCATAACTCTCTAACCGTGAGGAGTTATGTAATGTTCCACATACCACCAGAAATGGAATGACATGTACTATCCATATAGAATACTCTTACCTTAAAATATATTAAAATTAATACCATTATACATGAAACAACCTTGGTTCCATTACCCAAACCTTTTTGATACCATAATTCACTACCAAACTTTATCCAAGGGTTGAAATCAATTACTAAGAGTTGACATCAATCTACAATATCACTCTCCAATAGTTGGCATCAATGACAACCAACAATCCATACCAACTATCCATCAACCTAAGCCAACTATATGACAATATATTCCTTTGGCATTTATGGAAACATTTAGTCATGATAACATTCATGGTTATACTCTTGATCAATGTTTCTATCTCTCCCCATTTGACATAAATGTCAAAGGGTATCTCCCTTTTGGGCTGCTCCCCCTAACTAAACTCTCCTTGGGGATTCTCCCCCTATCTACATGCCTTTAATTCTTCTTTGTGTTTACAATCCTATGATTACTCTCTTTCCCTTCATATGAATAATATCTCCCCCTTTGACAAAGGGTATCACTATGAAGTCACATCGCTCATTCTTCCCTTGTGACAATCACTCCCCTTGGAAACATGCCTTTATGCTCTCTCTCCAATCATTTACCTTTGCATCTAATAAATCTCTCCCCCTTTTTCCTATTTATGGTGTTTCCTCGTGTACATCTAAGACATATAAGATAAGAATTAAAAAGCATTCATTTTGGAGTAGAAATTACTCCTAGTCTCTGACAAAGATACTGAAGGGATTCCCATGGAAGAGGTTTTGTAAAGATGTATGTCACTTGTTCCTTTATTCCCACATATTCAACTCTAATCTTCTTCTCTGCAACCTGTTACTATAGAAAGTGATACACGATTGGAATGTGCTTCGTCTTGGAGTGCATCATCGGGTTTTTTGAGATACTGATGGTGGTTGTATGATCACAATAGATTGGAATGGGCTCATCATACTCAACCTATATATGTGTCAAAGTTTGTTTCATCCATAGAACCTGTGTACAACATGTTGTTGCTGCAATATACTATGCCTCGAATGTAGATAAGGATATTAATGATTATTTATTGCTTAGCCAAGATACTAAACACTCACCCAAGTAGAACGTTGCTCCACTGGTGCTTCGTCAGTCATCAATGAAACCTGCCCAATCCACATCTGTGTAGGAAATAAGTGATAGATCCTTTCCTTTTGGATACCATAATCCAAACTCTTATGTTACTTTGAGATATATGAAAATCCTCTTCACTGCTAATACATGTGATTCCTTTGGTGCTACATGAAAATGTGCCACCTATCCAACTATCTGCATTACATCTGGTCTGGATGTTGTCACATATAGTAAACTACCAATCATTGACCTATATTTCCTATGGTCTATAGACTTTGAATCATCATCTTTTCTCAACTTGCAACTGGTTTTCAGAGGAGTGGTAACTAGTTTGCAATCTTCCATTCCGAACCTCTTTATCATTTCTCTGATATACTTACTTTTAGAAATAAAAATTCCTTGGTTTCTATGAAATATCTGAAGACCCAAAAAGAAGGATAGTTCTCCAAGTAATGACATTTCAAATTAATTCTACATATCCTTTGCAAATGTTTGGCTTAACCTATCATTAGTACTTCCAAAACAATATCATCAACATAAATTTCAATTAATAAAATATTACCAAGTTACCTTGATGTAGAGGTTATTCTTTGTGTTTCCTTTCCATAGTTCGTAGAGAGTTTTTTCAATATTGTTTCTAA
The DNA here is from genome assembly GCA_000966675.3 of Picea glauca. Taxonomy (NCBI): domain Eukaryota; kingdom Viridiplantae; phylum Streptophyta; class Pinopsida; order Pinales; family Pinaceae; genus Picea; species Picea glauca. The sequence goes on along the minus strand of JZKD02S0175474.1, from coordinate 179,983 downwards.
GAATTACTCTGTTTTGAATGTGAACTAATGTATGCACTAGATGTGTCCAAACAATTTCTGTCAATTTGGAATCCATTAGGATTTTTCGAGCCATTTTTTGTGTAATTATCATTCGTTATGATAATGTTCCTTTCTCTCTGAGCCACTCTCTAAACCAATCTATGAATCCATATTCTCGTCCAATATCATATGTCTATCCAAACCTGCTAACTTTTCTTACGAATCCATCTCTTTCCATACTTTCAAAGACTCTACTTGCACAACTTTCCATAATGCAAACACATTTATCACTATACTATCATGGAGTCTTGATCAATCTATCAAACTGTACATCTGCTAACTGATTTCTCTAAATCTGTCTTCTCAAACTCTACAAGTTTCTCGAAGGATGGTTCTTTGGTATGTCACAGTTATCGCATAGACTCCCCCTGTCTAATATTCATATTACTTGGGAGTCTATAAGTCGGATGTCTTAGAATAATTCCTTCCCTGATGTGTATTCATCATCATCCTTCTTCTTAAGTTGTTCGAATAGACCTTTGTAAGTTTGAAGCTTTGTTGCTTTGACTTTTGAATATCCTTCATAAATATTTTGAAGTTTGTCCCAAATCTCTTTAGCAGATTTACAATGTGTAACTTTGGTGAATATTGTTTCACTAAGACCATTCAAAAGTGAATTTTTGTCTTTGGAATTATTCTGACCGAGTTTCACTGCTTTGTCATTTGTTGGCAGAACTGTTGGTGATGTGTATCCATCTACAATTGATTGCCAAATTTCAAATCCCTGTGCCTGTATATATGTTTTCATCCTTATGCTCCAAAATTCATACTTCTATCCATTGAACTATGGTATTTCATTTTTAAACAAGTTATTTCTCTCCATTATCTACCTTTCAATGGTTAAATTGATTTCTGAAGGAACATGCTCTGATACCAATTGTTGGATTACTGAGAGGGGGGGTGAATTAATAATAGAGGAATGTAATATTTTTTAACCATATACTCCAAGTGTTATATCAATGTAGAATTATCATATAATAGCTGCAAAGTAAATAATCAATGAACAAATGAACAATCATACACATACACAATACACCAGTGTTTTATGTGAAAACCCAAAGTAGGAGAAAACCACATAATCATTTTTCTTATATGTCTTGAAGAATTACATTCATTGGAAGCACCAAATTTCTTTGTTTTCCAAATGAAACTAGAAGGAGGCTCTAAAACCCTTGTTTCTCAAGCTACAATGTAAAATAAGATCCAATACCCTATTCTCTGGCTACAACCAGAAAGAGGCTACAACCCCCTATGTTCTCTGGCTACAACCGGAAGGTGGATACAACCACCTGTCCTTGCCCCGTCCAACCACCCTGAAATAGAAGTAGAATGATGGAACCACTGTCACGCTATCACTGTGAGATATACTGTTGTAAACCTGTACCAATAAACCTAAACCATGCATCAACCATGCATCAACTTGTACCTCAACCTGTAATAAACCTGTACCATAGACAAGTGCATAAACCATGCACCAACCTGTAATCAACTTGTAACATACAAAAGTGCATCCAACCATGTACCAAGTATGTACCAATCATGTGTCAACTACTCATCAACTATGACTCATCAATATGTACCAATGTAATCAACTATACACCTCATGTATGTGCCAACTCATCAACTACTTGTCTCAACCGTGTACCCAACATGTACCTCAACCAAAATCCCTCATCAATATCATCATCCAAATATGATTTGTAACTCTATAATATACCTGGTGTATATGATCATATACCTCCAAACCTTTCTTAACTTTAACAACAATACACTAGCATTTTCATCAAACTTTTCTTTAGTCTCACATGACTAGTTTTGGATTAGTCAGCAACCCTAACTTGAAATAATCATAACTATGTACCTCTCAGGAAATGAGTTATAGCAAAAATGGCATACCTTGTTGAATTCTGGCTGATTCTAGAGAGCAACCTTGTAGAGTGTGCCTCGCAAGGACTATTTGTTGAAAGCATATAAAAATGTTACAAAGAATACTATAGACTTTAATGTAACCAACACATTTGGTCTTACTAAATTTGGATTTTTTATGTAGAATTTATGACGTTTTTACCCGAAACACTTGTTTTAGACTAGTTTCAGGACTAGCCACAAACCCTATTTTCCACGGAGTGTAACTCAAAAACTACAACGACCCACAAGATAAAGTTTTTACCACAAATACTTGGATATGTTTCCTCAATGTCCTAGAACTTTCACATTCTGACTCATTCCAGAAAAAACGTATTGTGAAAATGGTGAGATGGCCTATAAATAACATACCTTAAAAAACATCATCAAAAGAATTTATCCTCCCTTGAATTACGGCCTTCTTTTCTTCACCTTACCTATGAAATTCGGCTTAGATATTCTTTGGTTACCTTAGTCACCTATATATATTAAATATTCTCAAGTGTCATGTAAAATTAGAGAGCCTTGCCTCTTATTTATACTCTCCATCTTCTAGCTCACTTAACCCATTTCTAGGTCACTTAACCCAATTCTAGGTCACTTAACCCATTTCTAGGTCACTTAACCTATTCCTAGGTCACCTAACCTTTTTATAGTTCACTTAACCTATTTTCCTCATTTTTAAGGTTAACCACTTTCCATAATTAGAAATTTCTCCATTACTTTATCATTTAAATATTCCTCCTTGACTTTGTCACCTCACTTTATCATTTAAATAATCTTCTTTGATTTTGTCACTTCACTTTATTATTTAAATAATCCTTCTTGAGTTTGTCACTTTACTTTGTCATTTAAATAATAACTTCTTATTTTCAATTTCTTTGACTTCTTTGACCTTTTGGGGCTTCAAGCCAACATATGAGGGTCCTCCAACTTCGTAAGGCCATAACTCTCAAACCGTGAAGAGTTATGTGGTGTTCCACATACCACCACAAATGGCATGACATGTACTATGCATATATAATATTAATTCCTTAAAATATATCAAAATGCATACCATTATCCATCAAACAAACTTGGGTCCATTACCCAAACATGGGTTCTCCAACTTATTTATGTAGGAGCAGCGTAAGCAGTCAGCCGAGCATGGAGGCGAAGGATAGATGGAAAGCGCAACACACATTTATCACGTTTTGAAATGTTTCAAAAGTTTAAGGGAGCGGATATTAATGTAATAGTTATAAAGATGGTGTACTTGCATTTATATCTTGGATGTTGTAAACAGATCTTGAGCGATTGCTCTCATCTGTAAAACATTAAGGCATTTAAGCCAGTTAATGAAAGTATGTAGGTTTGGATTAATAGATTAGACAGTTTAGAGAGTAGGAGGGAAAAACAGATATAGACACCCTCGTCTTTGTATTATTGTATCATTGTATCATGAGCATAGTGAAGAATATGAGAGATGTAGTAGAGAGTTGTAGAGAAGAACCCATGTAGAGAAGCTTTGACTTAATATATGGAGCTTTGAATCAAACTCATGGTGTTATGATGTTTTCTGTATATACATGCTGAATGGTATGCTCATGGTTGTTTTATTCTCTCTGTTATACATTTTATTTAATATTGTGTTGAATGTATGATTTCATATTAAATTTTTGAAGTCTGAGAGAGAGAGAGAGAGAGAGAGAGAGAGAGAGAGAGAGAGAATTAGTTTCAATTGTTTGTCTTCCTGAGTGAGAGAAGTTCCTGCAAGGAGTGCAGTGAAACGTCCGCAAGGAGTGCGTTGAAAAAGGTTCATAGTTTATATATAAAAGCTTAGGAGGGATACCTTTGTTATCATTTGATCCATGTGGATATTGGTGGCCACCCACCTTTTCCAAATGGCCCAAAATGGCTTTCTAGCAATTTTGGCAATTTACTATTTTTAGTAGGTTTTAACTTCCGGGGCCATTTTGAGGGACCAAATGAAGGTTTTTCGATATATAGGTTCTCAATGATAGTTGAATCATTATTGATCCCCCAAAATGAATCTCCTCGACAATACCTTTCCAACGAGCTATCACACACCTAAAACAAAGATTGTATGCAAAAGTTACGACCCCGGGAAGTTGATGTACTCACTTACCCAAACGGGGCCCACATGACTTTTGGTGCTTCATCTCCCAAGGTTAGGTTTTTGGATGTATAGGTTTTTTGTCATTCCTTATTATTGTAAAAATTCCTTCAGAGCCTCATTGTAATCATCTTCTTGCGAATGCGAGTAGCCATCACATCTCTTCTCAGAGATAAGATGCCACCATTCTAGCGAGTCTTTCACTCTG
>JZKD02S0175474.1:150579-169011 GCA_000966675.3 Picea glauca | reverse complement strand
GTTTTCATCTTTAGATGGTTCTTGTTCTTTCTCTTCTTCCTCTTCACAATCTATGTAGAATAATTTCTTCTCACAACACTTATGTCCCTTAATGTACTTGCTGTCACAATTAAAGCATACACCTTTTTCTTTTCTTTCCTCCAATTGTTGAGGTGTCAACCTTGTAGGTTGAGCTTTTTTAGAAGGAGCATTATTCTAGTAGCCATAGCCATATTTTTACTTTCAACATTTATTGACACCCTAAATGCATTCTCCAATGATTTGGGTTCTGAAACGCGAACCTCATGTTGAATGTTATGCTTTAAATTTCCTATGAATATATCAATCAGGTGCTCATCTGGAATATATGTTACCTTTATATTCAATCTTTGGAAGTTCTCAATGTGCTCAGTAACTGAATTCTTTTGCTTTAGATTCATCAATTGGATAAATAAGGTATTTCTCCTTGTATCCTCATAGTATGTTATCATTTCTTTCGTGAAAATTGTCCAGGTGACGAGTGATTTGTGAGAACAAAGCCATTGATACCATACAAATTGATTGGGTTCTAAATATAAAGAAGCAATTCATACCTTTTGTCTTTGTGGCACATTATCTAGATGAAAGAATTGCTCCATCTAAAGTATCCATGTTATTGGGTCCTTTCCATCAAACCTGCTCATATTGATATTAGGAACGTGGTTGGTCTTCAACCCAAAGTTGGAGTTTATCCATTCTTCATTCACCTTCCTTGTGTCCTCATAATGAATTTCATGGGATACATTTTCACTTTCAGGTGTCCTCTCTATTAGGACACCTGAAAGTGGTTGGTATTCAATCCTTCCATGATCTCCCCTTTTAAAGCGTCCATCTTAGTATTTATTGCCTCAAAATTAGCTTCTGTTGAATCCATCATCTCTTGTAGTTCATCTTTTGTTACTGTCTTCTTTTGTAAATCATTTATGTCCCTACGCATTTCTTCACCTTCATCAAGAGTCCAAGTAGGATTGTCTAGAGGATTATTTGGTGTAGAAGTTCCCTTTTTTGGTGGCATGTTGGCCAAGAAACACTTTAAACCTTGATTTTGAGGTGGTTCTGCTAGACAATCTTCCTTTTATTGTATCTCAAAAATCTCGGCTCTTATGAGTATGATTTTTTTTTTTTAGTAGGTCTCTAATATTTATTCTCTTGAATGCCATAGGGCTGATAAAAAATGGATGTTCCATGTGGAATTTAGGGTAACTTCCCCACAAATTGCTGATTTTTTTCCTTTCCAAGAGATCTCACTTGTATAGCATGCCCCACACAAAATGATTGATATAAAATTATGAAACTCGTACCAAAACTACTACGAGCTGTCCACTATCTAATGCAACTAGTATAACTCAATTTGGATACTCTAGGAAGACGTTATGATTGTTTTACCCAGAACACCTACTTGAGACTAGTCAATAGGACTAGTTAGATAACCTATATTCCATAGGGTGTATATACAAATTTAAGATGACCCAGAAGATAAAATTTCTACCACATATACCTTACTAATTTATGTGAATATCCTCTAGAGTTCATGGTCTGAAATGTTACATAATTTTTTTTATAGAGAAAATTCTGCAATGACTTAATTCAAGATGATTCCAAAACCCTATCTTATAAAGGTTGTATCTCTAAAATTATAAGGCCTCAGGAGCGAAAATTTTAACCCAACATACCTTGAACCATTTTCTAAATGTATTCCAAGCCGTGCCTTCTGAGTCATTGTAGAAAAAACGTTATAGCGAAAATTCCATGTTGTCTCAGATTTAGCAGGGAAACCCCAAGACCTTGAGCTCCGATACCATATGTTAAGAACCAAATATCAATATAGCATAGAAAAACCTCAAAATAAGTAATCAAATCCTTGAAAAAGAGATAATTTCGGATAATAAGCCTCTTCGAGGGGGAAACCTCCTTTTACCCCACATAAATGTTCAAGTACAAGATGATTCCAAATGGCAACGTCTCCTTGGTATATATAGGAGACTAGGAGGTATAATTACAACTAATGGAGTAAAGCTGACATAAATAAAATAACATTACTAATGTAATATTCCCCAATTAAGGGTTAATGAACCTAAGGGGGAACTCCCTCTCGATGACCATCTCTCTCGATGAGCCAACTAACTCTCTCTGAGATCAACCTCACTATGAGACCACATGATCCTCCTAAAAATTGACTCCCTCTAAGTCTGCACAAACCCAGGGGCCATATGATCGATGTTCACTTTCCTCTACATAGTCATGGGTGGCTTTTCCTACCTCCTGGATCATGAGGGATGAATCCATCTAAACTATGGCTCCTTTTGAGCCTATACCACTGGTGAGGTCATCTACCTCACCACACATGGAGCCACCTTCTCCTCCTCATATGTATCACTTTTCCTATTGGTCACAACACTCATAGAATATCCTCTCGTCGTATATAGGTTTCCCTCTCTAACTCCAAGAAACATTGATTATTTGAAGCTAGACTGTCTAGGCACAAGCAATATCTTCCCATCTTGAAATGATACATGATATCCCTTTCTGTCAATATTTGAGACCGAGAGGAAACTCCTCCTGATTTCTAGCACCCAAAACACATTTTACACCCTCAATATCTCTCTCGAATCTAATCGAAACGATATAGTATCATATTCTTGTACTGAATTCTTGGCTCTGACACCAAGCTCCACACATGCGTTTGAGTCAGTATATCTGAGAGTGTAAAAAAACTCTCTAGTACTTGTCATTTGGAAATATGCTCCACTATCCACCAACAATCTCTCTGTGATGGAGATAGTACCTGAAAGGGTGGAAACCAACTAGATATCCCTATGGAACCTATAAGCAACCTCATCAACCTCTGTTGTTGATGCATGTTTCCTTTTTCCTCTTCCCCTCTAGAGCAGAAACTATGCAGCATAGTGACCAAAATTATGACACTAAAAACATCTGATCTTACTAAGGTCCTTCTTTCATATTGGCTCTAGATATGTTTCCCTCTTAGGAGAATCCATTCTCCTTGACAAACCTGTTCTATTTGGAGAATCTCTTTTTCCCTTCCTAGTGCACAATGAAAGGGTTTGGATCTCATGACCGCTACATTTTACCACACCATCCATATCATATACTAATCGAGACTCCTCCTGGATACAATCTATCCATAGTCTGTCAAATTATGGAGACTTCTCTCATGCACAGACCCCTTGCACAAATGGTTCTTGGGACCCAGGAAAACCTCTCAATGCTACATTCACCAACTCAACATCCTGCATTATCCCACCAATAGTTGTAATATTATCTCATATCTGAGTAATATTCATAATATAATCGACAATTGTGTCTTCACTGGTCATCCTGACAATCTGAAGATGGTGTTTCAAGTGTAACATCCTGCCAATATTCTTGTTTCGGTAAATACCCACCAAAGCATCATACATATCCTTGGTAGTTTCTTTCTTGGAAATGTGAGGAATCAAATGGTTCTTCGCGGAATCTAGCAATACCCATTTAGCCTTCACTTCCTTCTTCTTGTGAAATTATCAATATAATGGATCATTCGGGCTAGGAATCACATCCTCAACATAATCCTTGAGGTCATTCTCTTCCAACAAAAGGAGAATCCTTTCCTTCCAAGCCTGAAATTTGGTTTCCCATTCCAGCCTATCTTCAATCTTCAATGTATTCACCATATTGACCTTCCCAAAGTAAGAAGAAAAAAAAGAACAAGTACAACACTCTTCCAGTGTTATACCAAACAAAGTGTCTCAATATGATACCCTTCTCTTCAAATCCAAAGCTCTGATACCATGTTAATTTTCACATGCAAGTCTATGTGACTAATTTCAGATCTGGAAATTGCTTCGTAGTGATCTAACTATCACTGAACAACTTTACACTAAAATTATTGACTAAAAATATATCCAAGGGAAACAACAAGATCATAAATGAATAATAAATACACAAGAGACACAATATTTATGTTCTGTAATTTTATTCAATTCTTGAAATCTGAGGACAAAACTTGTCCTCTTAATATCACCAAATTTGAGGACAAAACCAATCCTCTCAACTAATACAATGTTACCAAATATGAGGACAACATTGTACATCAATAGTCATACAAATTAAAAGACCAAACCTCAACAATATTGAGTCTCCTCTGTATTTATGATTCATCTCATATCTTTCGGTTTCCACTCCATATATTTCCAATTAATAATTTTAGTTTAAAATTGTTCAGTGATAGTTAGATCACTAGGAAGCAAATTTTTAGATCTGAAATTAGTCGCATAGAGTTTCATGTGATAATTGATAGGGTGGCCCACCCTATAAACCTATACCATGTCGCATCTCATAAGGAATTCCTTGAAATTATACAACTAAAATTATGGCTAGAGTTAATAAACCTAGAAGACCTTGGTTAACCTTAGGAGTAGTTAATGTTTGTGGTGATCAACATGACTTCCCTAAACATCTAGAAAAATGATTTCCCAAGTTTGAGCCTGATAAAAAATATTCTCTTGAAGATCATATCGATAAATTCATGTTATTAGTTAATCTAATCAAACTCGGACGAAAATATGTTTTTTGTCGCTTATTTCCTTATACTTTTGAAGGCAAGGCATCCAACAGGTACTTCATTGTTACAGTAGGGTGAATAACCATATGGGATAATTTTGAAACACAATTTATTAAACATTCGGTGATGAAAAATCAAAATCCACATTAGTTCTTGAACTATCCAAAACTAAAATGAATGAAAAAGAGAAAATCAAAGGTTCATGACCTGGTTAAATGATATACTTGAGGATTTCAGACTTGTGACTAATATTCTTCTTGAATTTTATACCACAACTCTCCCTTGCTCAATCATTATTTTTGTTAAAAGAACACTAAAAAATTTGTTACATGGAACTATGTAAGCAACTTTAGATGTGGAAATGGAAATGATGAGCATAGCCAGTAAACCTCCACTCAAATTTAGAAGGGCCTTGAATCCTTCTAGGAGTTACAATCAAATATGAAAAGAAAGACAAGGAGGATCTAAACTTTGAAATCTTACACAAGTTAGTTAAAATTTTGTTTAATGACATAATAGACATTAAGAAAAATGTAGCAGAAGAGTCAACATCTAAAATACCATGGAGACCATTTTTCAAAATAAAATTTCCACCTCCTGGTAATCATATTTTTTCTAGCGATAATGATGAAGAAGGAGAACAAGAAGATAATGAACACGATGCTGAGAATGTTGATACTTCTTAAGTAAATACCATTTGGGAAATTATAGATGGTGTTATTGATGATGAGGAAGATCTTCCCTGTGAAGAAACAAATGTTGTTCAAACCAAAAGTAAAGGTTCTCCTACAAGTACCGCAATCCCATGTCCTACTATTTCTTATAAAAAAATTACTCAAGACAAACCACTCACCTAGACTTTAGTGGTATCATATCAACTTGACTATGATTTTTTGAGGAAATGAAAATAAATAGGGAAAATATTTCCTTTTATGAATTAACAAATTTAAAACAAAAGAGACAATTTACTTAAAGCATTAGACAATAACAACATTTACAAACAAACTTTTGCAACTGCAAGTAAAGACAAAGGACAAATTTCCCTAAATCCCACTTTAGATAAGAACAAACAAGTCAATGACAATGCTGTAATAATAGGGAATAAATCTAATTCTCACACACCACCTTTTGTTTTAAATTTTGAAAATTTTAACAAAAAATTACACAACTTTCTGCTAGACTTGAGGGCTTCATAAAATATAATGACATATCATGTTTGTAAGAAAACCAATGTTGAACCAGAAAAGTCTGCCAAACAAATTGTGCAAATAGATAGATCAAAAGTGAAGGTTTTAGGTTAACTAAAGGATTTCTTTATTCGATTCTATTCTAATCCCAAATTTCATCAAACTATAGATATCATTGTTACTAACATTCCAAAATTCTATGGATTGGTTCTAGGCAGTGAATGGTCTGAAAAACTTCATGGTTATTTTGCAATAGACTGGTCACCTTTGTGGTTACCATACAATGGTAAACCCAATAAAATCAAAGTGTAATGTGAGAATCATATGAAATATATTGCGACTAATATTGATGGTGAAAATGAGCTAGTAATGTTTTCAAATTCCATTTTAGGAAATTATTGTGTTGATTCATTTTTTGAGGAATTTTATTGCAAAAAGTTAACCATTCATTGATTAATACTTGCAGTTTGAGGTTGCAAATTTTTCTCTAACCAATTCTTCAAAATGTATATAATTTATTTCTTATAATTTAGAGTCAGTAGTAAATAACAAATTTTAGACCATATTTTTTGATGGCTCAAAATCTAATGAAGGTGTTGGAGTAGGTTATGCCTTGCAAGATCCCAATGGTAATATAACCATGTTAGCCTTCACACTAGGGTATCAATGCACAAACAATGTAGTTGAATATGAGGAGTTAATCCAAGGTTTGGAAAAGTATTTTATTTTAATGTTAAATTCCTTTAGGTTTATGGTGACTCCTAGATTGTTGTCAAACATGTACAAAATATTATCCATTGTTTTTTGAATCATCTAAAAAATTACCAACAACTTGTTTTGGATTTGTTACCGCATTTCACTAATTTTGAGATTAAATATGTTGCTAGATCTCAGAACTCATATGAATACCTTCTTTCTAATGTCGCCTCAAAATTAATTCCCTCTGACGAATTCTCTCATGATATATTTTCAATTGATTTATTGTATAGGTCATCTGTGCGTGACAATATAACCAATTGGCGAATTTTTAATGATGTTGATCATTTATAAATTTCCTTACACAGTAATTCACATAGAAAGATTTAATCATGAATGAAAGTCAACATGATTCAAGAATGATAGATTTAAAATACAAAATAATTGTAAAACAAACATTTCTTCAATGAAATTTGAAATCATTAATTTCATAATCGAAGAAAATCCACAAAATTTAAATCTTGGATTACGATGCACACCTTCAGAAATAACTTATTTTGTTAATCTCTTGAAAAACTAGAAATGCATATTTTTTCTTGACCTATAATGATTTTAAAACCTATGATACTTCAGTTATTCAAGATGTAATTCCACTTAAATATTATGTTAAACTAGTCCAACATAAATTAAGAAAACTTCATCCCAACATGGAACAACAAATTAAAAAAAATTAAACAAGTTTTTTTATCGCACACGCCCGCAACCTCTCAACCCGCAGGTCGGAAGGTCGGTGTGCACACATGATCTTTACCTTTTTCACTGGCCGGAAGAACTCTAAACGGTCCTTCTATTTCTCTATCGGGAAATATGCACCCACAACAAACTCTCACGGGATCCCCTCTTTGCACTTAGGAGATCAGGCTTCACAACTTCGGGAATCCAGTTGTCAAGCGTTGGTCTCTCGAATCCTTGAAACCCGACGTAGTCAACGCTGACCCTTCTCTTTCCTTTTCAGGATTTTCCTTATCATGATTTTGGTGATCGTGATGCCGAGAAACTTGTCTCCTCGACTCTCGAATCCCGATTTGCGGAAACTCCGATACACTTCGCGAGCTTTGTCTTTTCAACGCCACTTCACCTCATCGGCACTTCGGACATCGCGATATCGCAAATCCTAATGAAATGTGTTTGAAACTTCACTCCATGAATCTCCAAAACAACGTGCCACCTGTCCACTTCACTGACTCCTCTGTGGCCCCACACAAATCCTCTTAGCTTTCGGGATATCGTGTTTCGTGATATCGTGATTCCTATTGCAAGGGTTACGGGACTTCCACCCACGAAACCCCGATGCACGTATCCATGCATAAATCCAATGACCCTTATGGCTCGGATCTACGGTCCTATCCCTCCTGAGCTTTGAATCTCTCGGGAATACTCACTGTATCTCCCCTACTCATCCATGAGATCTGTCGGCTCACGGGACTTCACGAATTCTCCTCAGAGAATTCCGACCATCCGTTCCTTCCTCTGAGAACCTCTGCACAACTGACCAAGGTGTTTCTCTCCGAGAAACTCGTCCACCTGCAACACAAACTTACGACGCCTCCCTAATTCTTCCAGGTGAAACTCTTGTGCAACCCTTTCAGCGGTTATAAGGCTTTGTCCTTCTTGAGCTTCCTTATAACTCTGAGTCTTAGAGAAGAATATTGCACGTAGTCCTTGCGGAAACCTTCAGACACTTCCAAGTGCTGAAAACCTTTGACCCTACACACACCTGCAGCAATAGTCTCTCAATGCTTCACTCAGGTCCACAACCCTGAGACTTCACTTGGCCTGCGCACTCCTTGCATGGCTCATGTGTCTGTCTGTACTTCTCTGGAAATGAGAAAAAAAGCTTTCTCTCCTGAGCTTTCAGAGACAAACCTATGAACACCTTGTCGACGCACTCCTTGCGGAAAATTCAACTGCACTCCTTGCAGGAACTCTTGCTCAGATAGAGAAACAATTGAAACTCATTGCATTACACTTTCCTCTCAGATTTCAAACACTCAACAAGAAATCATTCATACATAGAATAAAATCAATTTCATGACAGAAAGAGTAAAGAATTCAAGAGAATAACATTCAAAGATGTATAAACAGAGAATATATGAACACCATGAGTCTGAATCACAACCTTCTTTCATTAATTCATAACTTATGTACATGGAGTCTACTACACATCTCTCTACTTCTCCTCTATGCTCTTCAATAATGTTACAATACACAATGAGGGTGTCTATATCTCATTTCCCTCTTGCGCTCTAAAACTGTCTAATCTACACATTCAATTCTACCTACTTGCATTAACTACTTTAAATTCCTTCTAACTACTAAGGATGAGAGAAAATTGCTCAAGGTCCGTTTACATTTTACAAGTGCACCTTCATTAAATTGCCACATTTATGTTCACGCAATAACTTCAAGGTGATTTCAAAATTCGTGCTGGCGCTTGTCCAACTGTCTTTTGCTTCCGCGCTGGCTCGCTTGAGATGCTCCTGCATCATACTCCCTGGCTTGAAAATTTTCATGGGCTCTTGTCCATGAGCTCATGCATGGTCTGTCCATGCCTTTGTATCTCCACTTTGTTCTCCCAGCTGGCATCTTCAACTAGATGGTTCTTCCATTTGACCAGATACTCAAAGTATTGCTTTTGCTTGGTCCTCTTGCTCACTCTTTTGTCCAGTATGCACTCCATCTGCGGCTTATATGCAACTGGCATCTTCTTTTTCCACTGAACCTCTGGCTGTTCATTTTCTGTCACTGCTTCCTTAGGTTTATATGGGTACAAATCTGAGATATTGAATATCGGAGAAATTCCAATCCCATCGAGTAATTCAATCTCGTAACCACTCGCCCCAAATTTCTTCAAGCCCCTACATGGTCTGATTTTCTTCATCTTCAGCTTATTATATGTTCCTCTCAGGAACCTTTCTTTCCTCAAATGTGCCAGAATCAAGTCACCAACCTCGAACGGAGGTTGTCTTTTGTGTTGATCTGCCCTAACCCTGTATTCCTGGCTTGAATTATGTAGTCACTCCTTCACCTAGATGTGAAGTTACTTCATCGCCTCTGTGAATTCTTCTGCACTAGCACTCCTAGTCAAAATCTGTTCTGAATCCCTCAATTCAAAAATCCCCCTCGACTGCATGCCATAAACAACTAGAAACAAACTCTTCCCTATTCTTCTATTAACTGAGTCGTTATAAGAAAATTCTGCCTGTGGTAATATGTTGTCCCACTGGCTGTGGTGTTTTGTTACCAAGCTTCTCAGCAAGTCTCCCAGAATTTTGTTCCCTGCTTCTATATGTCCATCCGTCTGAGGATGATAAGCCAAACTAAATGACAAGTTAGTTCCCAGCTTCTTCCATAAGATCCTCCAAAAGTGTCCTTTGAACTTTGTATCTCGGTCCGAAACTATGCTTCTCGGTAAGCCATGAAGTCGAATGACTTCTTTGAAAAACAGATTCGCAATGTGCATTGCATCACTGGTCTTTTGACATGGAATGAAGTGTGCCATCTTGGAAAATATATCCACCACCAAAAAGATTGAATCACAACCTCTTTGTGTTCTTGGTAACCCCAATACGAAATCCATGCTGATTGCATCCCAGAGCATTTCTGGTATTGGCAAAGGTTGATAAAACCCTGCATTCTGATTCCTTCCCTTTGAATGCTGGAAAATTTTGCATCTGTCCACAAATCTCTTGACATTTGCTCGCATTCCTGGCCAAAAATATGACTCATTCAACTTTGTGAACGTATTTTCGTGACCAAAGTGCCCTGCCAATCCTCCACTGTGTTTCTCCTTTAGCAAGTTCTCCCTCATGGAGCATTTCAGAATACACAGTTGATTACCTCTAAACAGTAATCCTTCCTGGATCATGTATTCTACCCATTGGCTTCTATCCCTGAGAATTGGATTCTCAGCTACTTCATATGCTTCCTTAAAATCTTGATCATTTGCGTACATGTCCCTGAGACCATCAAAACCCAATGTTTTTACTTTGGAATCCTGCAATAGCAAACACTTCCTGCTCAAAGCATCAACAACTTTGTTAGTAGTACCAGAAATATATTTAATCAAAAAAGTGAAATTCTTCTTATATTCAACCCATTTGACATGTCTCTGATTCAACTTTTCCTGTTGAGTCACAAACTGTAATGCATGATTGTCACTGTATAAGACAAATTCCTTCGGGATCAAATAATGTCTCCATTTCTTCAATGCCTGGATGATAGCATAAAACTCCTTATCATATGTGGAGTACTTCACCTTTGCTTCATTCAACTTCTTGTTGAAGTATGCTATCGGTCTATCTTCCTGACTCAAGACTGCCCCAATATGCAAATCCACTTGCATCGCATTTCACTTGAAATGTTTTTCGGAAATCCGGTAACACCAGAACTGGTTGTTCCATGATCTTCCTCTTCAACAGATTAGAACTCTTCTAAGATTCTTCTATCCAGTGAAAAGACTTGTGTCTTTTCTTCACTGTATCCATCATTGCTACATTGATTCCAACTAAATTCCTGATGAACTTTCGGTAGAAACTAGCCAATCTGTGAAAACTTCTCACTTCAAATATATTCCTTGGTGATGGCCAATTATTGATTACCTCCACCTTATCTGGATCCATCCTCAACTCATCTGCTGAAATAAAAAATCTCAAATAAATGAGCTCTGTCTTCATGAACGAGGACTTCTTCATGTTTATCAACAAATTCTTCTACTGTAACCTCTACATCACTGTAGCCAAATGCTTCAGATGTTTTTCCATTGTTTTACTATAAACCAGTATGTCATCCAAACACACAATGACAAATTTTCCGATGAACTCCCTCGGGACTTCATTCATCAGCCTCAGGAAGGTACTCGATGCATTTGTTAAGCCAAATGGAATAACAAGCCACTCATATAACCCTTCGTTGGTTTTAAATGTTGTCTTCCACTCATCACCTTCTCTCATGCGGATCTGATGATAACCGCTTTTCAAATCAATCTTTGAAAAATACTTTCCTCCACTCAAGCAATCCATCAGATCATCCATCCTCGACAATGGAAATCTGTACTTGATGGTTATCTTGTTAATCTCCCTCGAGTCAATACACATCCTCCAGCCTCCGTCTTTATTCGGACTGAGTACTGTTGGAACAACACATGGACTCAAGCTTTCCCTGACCAAACCTTTGTCCAACAAATCATGGACTTGCCTTTTAACTTATTCATTCTCTTGCCGCATCAATCTGTACACGACTTTGTTTGGCAAACTGGCTCCTAGTATGAGATCAATATGATGACTCACAGTTATAATCGGTGGCAACGAACGAGGTAATTCGTCCACTACTATGTCAGTGAAGTTTTCCAGCAGTTCCTGACCTTCTTCTGGTAAACCATCCACCCTTTTGCTGGTCAAAACAATTCTAGGATTTCTGACCACAATGAATTGTGGTTCCTCCTTCTTCTTAACCTCTGTAAGAAGTTCCTTCCCACTCATGAGAAGTACAGTGTTTCTTACTTCCGGTTTCACCTCCTTATCCTTAATTGGAAGCAAAATGTGAGTTCTCCCATTCTTCTCTAGGGTGTATGTGTTCATTCTCCCATCATGAATCACATTTATGTCGTATTGCCATGGTCTACCCAGTAATAGATGAAAAACATCCATAGGAATGACATCACACAATATCTTATCATTATATCCTCCTATCTTGAATTCAAATCAACATTGTTTAGTGACAGGTACTTGATGTCCTTTCTGTAGCCATGAAACTCGGTATGGGCTTGGATGATCAATGGTCTCCAGCTCCAGCTTCTCTACCATCTCTGTAGAAACAAGATTATCTGTGATACCACTATCCACAATAACCTTTCATACCCTGTCCTTGGTCTTGCAAGCAGTCCTGAAAACTCTGGTCCTTTATCCTGAACTCTCCACCTCTTTCTCTGGTGTCAAAAGGACTTTTTGCATCATCAATGATCTTCTGCCTTCAGCTTCTTCTGACTCAACATCCCACCTCTATGCCTCAGTGATGTGAGCTTCTCCACTCTCTTTATTTTTGTCTGGACACTCATAAGACTTGTGCCCATACTTTCCACATGTGAAGCGTGTTATTACTCCACCTCTTCCTCTTCCTCTACCTCTTGTACGAGGAAAATTGTTATTGTCATCATAATCTCCTCTTTTCTCAGTATGTTTTCCTCTCTGTGAGGTTCCACCTCTTTCAGTTCGAGTCTGAGGCTTCTTCTAGTCCTCTTTGGGCTTCTGATATTTATCCTGGGCAACTAATTTGCCTCTAGGCTGACTTCTGCCTCGGCCTCTCTGACCCTGCTTTCGGCTCAACTTCTCTTCCTCTTTTAGAGCCATCTAATAAGCATCTTCCACCATTGAGATGGTTACCATGCTCATCTCATCCTGGATATCGTATCTCAGGCCATTCATATATCTAGCAACTTTTTCATCATCGCTCTCCCGATGACCTGCCCTGATGTTCAGCTTGTAGAATTCCTCAGTGTATTCTTTTAGTGTCATCAACTTCTGTCTCAGGTTCTGCATCCTCCTGAACAAAGTAATTTGATAATCCCTAGGGATGAATTTTGCCTTCAGCTTCACGATCATTCTATCCTATCTTTTGATCTTCTACTTGCCTTTGCAGCATCTGTCAGCTTGTAGTTCATCCCACCACAATGTTGCATGTCCTTTCAATCTCGTGACAACATGCTTGACCTTCTTGTCCTCTTCGACATCTTCATAGTCAAAGTATGTGTCCAGAGCTCTAATCTAGTCTAGAAGCTCCTCTACATCCAAGTTTCCCTCATAAACTAGAATGTGCATCTTCGCTCTTGCACCCATTCTTGCAATAGCTGTGATCAAACGTTCGTTTGATGCATCTTCGACTGCAACTTCTTCTTCACGTCCAACCTCAATTTCACTCTCAGAATCACTAAGATCCCCCACACTGACTGTGCGTCTTTGCACTGTCTCCATGTCTTCAAGTCTAGCTCATAGATCACGCATTTCTCTCTCCATAGATGGATCAGTCATCTGCCTGCCTCTTCTTGTTGACATTTCCCTATCCTCTAGTGGATCGAGTGTTTGCATGTCCCTTCTTCTTGGTGGCATGGTGAATTCTCTTTCTTCTCTGCTACAGAAAGAAAACAATCCTTGTGTTCTCTGATACCAAAATTATCACACACGCCCACAGCCTCTCAGCCCACAGGTCAGAAGGCGGCGTGCACACAAGATATTTCCCTTTTTCACTGGCTCAAAGAACTCTAAACGGTCCTTCTATTTCCCTATCGGGAAATCTGCACCCACAACAAACTCTCACGGTATCCCCTCTTTGCACTTAGGAGATCGGGCTTCTCAACTTCGCTAATCCAGTGGTCAAGCATTGGTCTCTCGAATCCCCGAAACCCGACGTAGTCAACGCTAACCCTTATTTTTCCTTTTCGAGATTTTCCTTATCGCGATTTCGGCGATCGCGATGCCGAGAAACTTGTCTCCTCGACTCCCGAATCCCGATTTTTAGAAACTCTGATACACTTTGCGAGCTTTGTCTTTTCAATGCCACTTCACCTCATCAGCACTTCGGACTTCGCGATATCGCAAATCCTAATGCAATGTATTCGGAACTTCACTCCACGAATATCCGAAACAACGTGCCACCTGTCCACTTCACTGACTCCTCTGTGGCCCCACACAAATCCTCTTAGCTTTCGGGATATCACGTTTCATGATATCACAATTCCTGTTGCAAGGGTTACGAGACTTCCACCCACGAAACCCTGATGCATGTATCCACGCATAAATCCAATGACTCTTATGGCTCGGATCTACGGTTCTGTCCCTCTTGGGCTTTGAACCTCTCGAGAATACTCAGCATATCTCCCCTACTCCTCCACGAGATCTAACAGCTCATGGGACTTCGCAAATTCTCCTTGGGGAATTCTGACTGTTTCTTCCTTCCTCTGAGAACCTCTGTACAACTGACCAAGGTGTTTCTCTCAGTGAAACTTGTCCACCTGTGGCGTAAACTTACGACGCCTCCCTAATTCTTCCAGGTGAAACTCTTGTGCAAAATATTTCAGCGGTTATAAGGCTTTGTCCTTCCTGAGCTTCCTTATAACTCCGAGTCTTAGAGAAGCCTCTTGTGCGCACTCTGTTGGAATTACTAATACAACTGAGAGAGGGGCGAGTGAATCAGTTGTCTTTGAGATTAAACAATTTTAACTCTATTAAAATATTCTTAATCTTTCTTCAAGTGATCATCAACATTATTCAACATATGGACAGTAAAAGTAAAAATAATCAGTCACACATAAGGTATACACAGAGACATATTTTCACGAGGAAACCCATAGAGGGAAAAAACCTCTTATTCTTCGAAATGATAGGCAGTCTTTTAGTTTATGTACATCATCTCTAATTGAGCACCCACTCAATGTGAGGTTGCTACCTCTATTTTACAAGATGCAACTTGTTTGAGAGCACCAACTCTCTGGTTTCTCTAGAACCCACTAGAAGGAAGCACCAACTCCCTGAATATTCCAGCACCAACTGGATGGAAGCACCAACTTCCTGAATGTTCTAGCACCAACTGGATGGAAGCACCAACTTCTAGTTACACAGGCTCCAATCCTGTATAACAGAGAACACTTATTCTCCCTTGCACCACCCTGCCACCCTGGTTTCTCTAGCTGCAACCAGATGGAAGCTACAACTTCCTATGTTCAAGCTCCCACTTGAACCTCTGAGGACAACAGTCCTCCCAAGCACCTCCCAACCTCCCTAAAATATGAATGGCTAAGTAAACAGTCAACTTTACAGATAAATAAGTTCTTACCAATCTTTCTTTGTTCTGTAAATATGGTCTTCTACACACTGTTATGTTGCTCTTCTCTTCCTCTGTCTGTTAAGCAGGTATGCTCTGCATCAACTCGTTCTCTCATTCTGTTCTTCTTCAACTTGTTCTATCATTCTACTCTGCTTTTTCTCTTTCTATGATTCTTCTCTGATTTTGCTCTGTGTTTCATCTCACTCTGCTCATTTTCTAAATCTCATGCTACACATCCTCTCATTTTCCTTTTCTTACTATTTCGTTCATTTTCCATCCGGAACAACCAACCATACATAGTCTATCTCATTTTATTTTATACACAACTACACGACGGTTCAACTTCCCAACTCCTTGGGCAAAAGAAAGACAATTGTTCGAGCAACTGAAACGCCAACTGAAATGCTAACTGATTTGCAATCATGAGTCTGTTTCACTAATTGATTTGTAACTGATGGGTTAACTGTGAGAGAGAAAAATAACCTTCCGATCATATTCCAATTTATCCGCACCGTTGGATGAACTTTATTAATCTTTCCTTTAAGACGGGTTTCAGCATTTTGACATTCCTGATGTTCAATGTTCTTGTCACTTACAAATCCCGATCCTCAAAATTCTATAAAGAAGTCGAATCAACGATCCAAATCATATCTTGATCTGATGGTTCAGATTACATCGCGATTTCACATATCGCGATATTGGGATTCCTGATGTCAATAATCTTTGACATGTCCAACTCTCAATCCCCGAAACTCCAACAAGGGATGGAATCAACTGTCCAGATTGAACCTTAATATGACGGCTCAGATTACATCGCGATTTCACATATCGCTATATTGGGATTCCTGATGTCAATAATCTTTGACATGTCCAACTCTCGATCCCCGAAACTTTGACAAGGGTTGGAATCCACGATCCATATTCAACCTTAATCTAACGGCTCAGATTACATCGCGA
This sequence comes from Picea glauca, assembly GCA_000966675.3. Lineage (NCBI taxonomy): Eukaryota > Viridiplantae > Streptophyta > Pinopsida > Pinales > Pinaceae > Picea > Picea glauca. The sequence continues at coordinate 152,712 of JZKD02S0175474.1, read as the reverse complement.
TTTCACATATCGTGATATCAGGATTCCTGATGTCAATAATCTTTGACATGTCCAACTCTCGATCCCCGAAACTCCGACATGGTGTATGTCTATTGATGTCCCATGTGTTATATAACTGCCACGTGTCACCCTGATTCGTGACTTACATGTTCTTGGCATTTTGAATTAGTCTGACACTTGTCATTACCTGGTTGTGCCACGTGTTCCTAGCTGACGTGGTTTGCTGACGTGAGTCGAATCGATGGTTCATATGTGATATTGATTTGACGGCTCAGATTACATCGTGATTTTTCATATTGCGAAATCGGGATTCCTGTTGCATTGTTTATTTGACATCTCCAACACGCGATCCTCAAAACTCTGAGAGGGATTCAGATCAACGGTTCAGATGTGATCTTGATTTGATGGCTTAGATTACGTCAGGATTTTTCATATCGAGAAATCGGGATTCCTGTTGCATTGTTTCTTTGACATCTCTAACACGCGATCCTTGAAACTCCGATGGGGAGTCGGATCAACAGTCCACATAACCCCCTGAGATGGACAGTCCTCCTACTTTCGAGATTTGTGAGCCCTCTACTCCTTTCACTTTTAAAGATTGTGCAGGTTTTCCTCGATCCAACGGTGATCGGACCCTGCGCTCAGATCTAACGCCTGAGATCTATCCTCCTCTTCAGCGTTCTCTTCTTGTCTTTATTCAGATCTGACGGCCCTCATGTTTTCGGGAATTTTGGATGGGATCCAACGATCAGAAATGCTTCTCGGGCCTTCGATCATTTTGTCAATGTTGCGTTGCCTTCGATCATTCGATATTCCTGGACTTATCTTCTATTTGCCTGTTGATCATCGCTGCTGTACTCAAGCCATCATTACTTCTGTACTTTCCATCAATGAAAAGCATTCGTTGTCTATTAAATATTTGCCAACAATCTCCCCCTTTGGCATTGATGGAAATACAAGTACCCACATACATTCAGATCTCTTCTCCCTAACTCTTTTCTCCCCCTTTGACATCAATGTCAAAGAAGAAACATTCTTCCCCTGATCTGTTGCAAGACATACTCCCCCTGTCGACTATAAGCATCTTGGAAATACACCAGATATTCAATAAGTACTCCCCCTGACTAGGTGAACAGATTAGACACAAGAGATTATAACCCCCAAATTTTGATGAAGGTATCCAAAAGGGGTCGTTGCTAATGGTTTAGTAAATATATCAGCAATATGTTCTGTAGAAGGTATATAATTCAGTTGAAAAATTATGTTTGCAACTTGTTATCTGAGAAAATGGTACTTGATTGGAATATGCTTAATCTTGGAATGAAGAACAGGATTCTTGGAAACACTAATGGCATCAGTGTTATCACAGTGAATTGGAATAGGATCAGTGTAAGTTACCTTCATATCTGCAAGAGTTTGTATCATCCATAATATTTGTGTGCAACAAGTAGCAGTAGCAATGTATTCTGCCTCTGTATTGGATAATGAAATGGATCATTTCTTTTTACTAAGCCATGCAACTACTGAGTCACCCAGAAAGAATGCTCCTCCACTAGTGCTTTTTCTCTCATCAACACAGTTTGCCTAGTCTGCATCTGAATAAGATGTTAACTGGAAATTATGATTTCTAGGATACCACAGACCATAAGTCAATGTTCCCTTCAAGTATTTAAATATCCTTTTGACATCTACCAAATGAATTTGTTTAGGAGAAGACTGAAAATGACCTACCATTCCAACAGCTTGCATTATATCAGGGCAGGATGTTGTGATATACAGAAGACTGCCTATCATTGAGTGATATGTCCTTTGATCCACATCAAGTGAGATGTCATCTTTACTCAGCTTGCAACCAACCACCATAGGTGTGCTAACTGTAGAGGAATCTTCCATCTGAAATTTCTTCAACATCTCTTTCAATTATTTTTCTTGAGAAATAAAAATTCCTGCAGAGCTTTGTTTTACTTGTAAGCCAAGAAAATATGACAGTTCTCCTATCATGGACATTTCAAATTCTATTTGCATACAATTAGCAAACCACTGGACAGATGATTCATTAGTACAACCAAAAATAATATCATCTACATAAACCAAAACGACAAGTAAATTATCACCTTCAGACTTAATGTAAAG
>JZKD02S0175474.1:122318-136332 GCA_000966675.3 Picea glauca | reverse complement strand
TATTGTGTGTTTTGTACTTTTGGAGAGTGTATCTCTCTTCCTACTCCAAAGCGCTATCCTAGCTAAATGTTGGTGTAATAGAGCCCTAGAAAAGAGTTACTAGATAAATTTTATAATTGTGCAGTGTTATTAAGAGTTGTTGTTTACTCAAAGACATCAGAGATGAAACTTGTGTTGTATGACTCTGACCCAACAATGCATGGATGAGAATGAAATAAATCACTTTGCATTCAATGAATCCTATGTATGGGAGAGAGATAAATTTTTCCAGATCAACCATGAACTACAATGCAAAATTTCCTTTAAAAATGCAAATACAAGGAATCACATATCAACAACAATTCTCTATTGTGTCTTTTTAAATAACTTCAACAAGTGATTTTCAATATTTTTCGAAAACGAAAATGATTTTTTGAAAGAAAAACTTTTGTTCACTTTTCAAAAAGGACCCATACTATGATAGTAAGAGTACTGAAAATCAAAAACCAATGAACAAGCAATGACAAACCCAATCAACTCTTTCAATGAAAACAAAAACAAAGAGAAAATCAATATAGTCTTTTCAAGTGCACAAGAAAAAATGATCTTTCAAACAATAGGAAAATGATAAAGACCAAGAAACCTCAACTTTCAACCGATCACTGGTTCTTAACTAATCAAACACACTCAGATCCCGAAATCAGAGAGGATGGTTTTGCCAAGAAAAGTCAAGAAACGAAAGTCAAGACAAAAGTGACAAGAAGAGCCTTGAAATCCTAAGACTGTTCATGCACGCAAACGAAGACAATAAATACATCAATAAATAGTCCAAGAAACTCTTATGAGGCAACTAAATTGATCTGGGCAGTTGAAGATGCCAAAACCTAAATACAAATTTTTTGAAAAATTGAGTTCGCATGCAGGCAGTATTACACAGTACGAGAATCATCGATTCTCGTTGGTGACCCTTGAGCAGGGTGCGAGAACCCCGCACTGAATCCTAAAGTCAGAGTGCGAACCCTACCAATTCACACAGGCTGCAGTGAAGTACAGTGCGAGAATGACTGAACATAGTCAAAATTTTGGAAAATGAAGCAAAATTTGAAAAAGCCTCTGGCCCCAGAGGGTCTATCAGGATATCCAGAAGACTCAGAGATTGATAGGACAGGAGAAAAGTAAATACAAAGAAAATGGCCACAGAAAACACCAAAAGCCGTAAAGAAAATGGGATTCTCCCCAGTGGAGTCGCCAATTTTGTTATCGGACTAATCGGTAGGTACGGACACTAACTGATCTCCCTAGATTCACCTAGATCTAGAACAAAACAGGACATGACATGACTCTTTCCCTAATTTTTTACCATTGAATCAATTCGTAGGAAGGAACAAGTAACATACCTTTATATCACTTCCTAGGGTCTCTGTTGCTCCTGCTTCACTCCAGTGCTCTCGTGAAGTCAAGACCAAGACAACACAAGCCAACCAAAGTGAAGATAGCACAATATATTCAACAATCAACCAATGTGTATGATCAAGGAATTACACAATAAAGTGGAAATAGTTTTATGGGAAAGGGACATGCCACTGTATCATATTAATGGAAGGTAAAGATTACAACCTGAGCCTTGATGTCACAAACTTCCTTTCGATGGCTCTTAGCACTGACACACACACTTGCTCAATCTTTGCATGAAGAATATCGAATCCTTATGATAGACTTGCTAGAGTCTCCAAGTTGTTGTTCAAGATTCAGTGCTTCACACAATTCTTTTCACCAATTCTCCAATGAATCTTGCTTAACCTTTTCCATGAGAATTCCCTCAATATATAGGAGAGAATGAATTAGTTATTTGGATAAGAATGATTCCACAATATCTGGGAATCTTGTACAAGGATAACCATTCGAATGTCAACCCATCCTTCTAGAATATTCCCTTCTAGAAACATCGAGAATTCATCTTTTTCCATGCTTTAGGAAGAGTTCGCACCCTAGCAGTTCAACACAGTGTGAGAAGTTCGCACCCTAGCTTAAGGCAGCCTACAAGAATCATCCATTATCACACCCCAAATGTATTAGCAGCCTGTGAACCTTCTTCAAAAATAAGTTTTCTGGGAAGATATGAAAGTAATGTTTCTCAGGAGAATGTTCTTATGAAGAGCCCGAGTACACCATCATCAATGCATCATCATGAGGACCAAAATCATGGATAACATAAATCCTTCACTCAGGTCCACAACCCTGAGACTTCACTTGGCCTGCGCACTCCTTGCACGGCTCTTGTGCCTGTCTTCACTTCTGCGGAAATGAGAACAAAAGATTTCTCTCCTGAGCTTTTAGAGACAAACCTCTAAACACCTTGTCGATGCACTCCTTGCGGACAATTCAACTACACTCCTTGCAGGAACTCTTGCTCAGATAGAGAAACAATTGAAACTCATTCCATTACCCTTTCCTCTCAGATTTCAAACACTCAACAAGAAATCATTCATACATAGCATAAAAGAAATTGCATGTTAGAAAGAGTAAAGCATTCAAGAGCGTAACATTCAAAGATGTATACACAGAGAATATATGAACACCATGAGTCTGAATCACAACCTTCTTGCATTAATTCAGAACTTATGTACATGGAGTCTGCTACACATCTCTCTGCTTCTCTTCTATGCTCTTCAATAATGTTACAATACACAATGAGGGTGTCTATATCCCGTTTCCCTCTTCCACTCTAACACTGTCTAATCTACACATTCAATTCTAACTACTTGCATTAAATACTTTAAATGCCTTTTACCTACTAAGGACGAGAGAAAATTTCTCCAGGTCCATTTACATTTTACAAGTGTGCCTTCATTAAATTGCCACATTTATGTTCGTGGAATAACTTCAAGGTGATTTCAAAATTCGTGCTGGCGCTTGTCCAGTTGTCTTTTGCTTCCGTGCTGGATCGCTTGATATGCTCCTGCATCATACTCCCTAGCTTGAAAATTTTCATGGGTTCCTGTCCATGAGCTCGTGCACGGTCTGTCCATGCGTTCCTATCTTTGCTTCATTCTCCCAGCTGGCATCTTCAATTGGATGGTTCTTCCATTTGACCAGATACTCAAAGTATTTCTTTCGCCTAGTCCTCTTGCTCACTCTTTTGTCCAGTATGCACTCCATCTGCGGATTATTTGCAACTGGCATCTTCTTTTTCCACTGAACCTCTGGCTGTTCATTTTCTGTCACTTCTTCCTTAGGTTTATATGGGTACAAATATGAGATATTGAATATCGGAGAAATTCCGATCCCATCGGGTAATTCAATCTCGTAAGCATTCGCCCCAAATTTCTTCAAGACCCTACATGGTCCAATTTTCTTCATCTTCAGCTTATTATATGTTCCTCTCGGGAACCATTCTTTCCTCAAATGTGACAGAATCAAGTCACCAACCTCGAACTGAAGTTGTCTTTTGTGTTGATCTACTCTACGCTTGTATTCCTGGCTTGAATTCTGTAGTCACTCCTTTACCTGGCTGTGAAGTTCCTTCATCGCCTCTGCGAATTATTCTGCACTAACACTCCTAGTCGAAATATGTTCTAAATCCCTCAATTTAGAAATCCCCCTCGGTTGCATGCCATAAACAACCTGAAATGGACTCTGCCCTGTGTTTCTATTAACTGAGTCGTTATAAGAAAATTCCGCCTGTGGTAATATGTTGTCCCACTGGCTGTGGTGTTATGTTACCAATATTCTCAGCAAGTCTCCCATACTTCTGTTCACCACTTCTGTCTGTTTATCCATATGAGGATGATAAGTCGAACTAAATGAAAAGTTATTTCCCATCTTCTTCCATAAGGTCCTCCAAAAGTGTCCTATGAACTTTGTATCTCGATCTGAAACTATGCTTCTTGGTAACCCATGAAGTCGAATGACTTCTTTGAAAAATAGATTCGCAATGTGCGTTGCGTCACTGGTCTTCTGACATGGAATGAAGTGTGCCATCTTGGAAAATATATCCACCACCACAACATTGAATCACAACCTCTTTGTGTTCTTGGCAACCACAATATGAAATCCATGTTGATTTCATCCCACAACCTTTCTGGTATTGGCAATGGTTGATAAAACCCCACATTCTTCTTCCTTCCCTTTGAATGCTGGAAAATTATGCATCTATCCACGAATATCTTGACATCTTCTCGCATTCCCGGCCAAAAATATGTCTCATTCAACTTTGTGAACATCTTGTCGTGACCAAAGTGCCCTGCCAATCCTCCACTGTGTTTCTCCTTTAGCAAGTTCTCCCTCATGGAGCATTTCGGAATACACAACTGATTACCTCTAAACAGTAATCCTTCCTGGATCATGTATTCTACCCATTGGCTTCTATCCCTAAGAATTGGATTCTCAGCTGCTTCATACGCTTCCTTAAAATCCTGATCATCTGCATACATGTCCCTGAGACCATCAAAACCCAACGTTTTGACTTTGAACTCCTGCAACAACAAACACTTCCTGCTCAAAGCATCAACAACTTTGTTAGCAGTACCAGAAATATATTTAATCACAAAAGTGAAATTTTGCATATATTCAACCCCTTTGACATGTCTCTGATTCAACTTTTCCTGTTGAGTCACAAACTGTAATGCATGATTGTCACTGTATAAGATAAATTCCTTCGGGATCAAATCATGTCTCCATTTCTTCAATGCCTAGATGATAGCATAAAATGCCTTGTCATATGTGGAGTACTTCACCTTCTCTTCATTCATCTTCTCATTTAAGTATGCTATCGACCTGTCTTCCTGACTCAAGACTGCCCCAATTGCAAATCCACTTGCATCGCATTTCACTTGAAATGTTTTTTGGAAATACGGTAACACAAGAACTGGTTGTTCTGTGATCTTCGTCTTCAACAGATTAAAAATCTTCTCAGCTTCTTCTGTCCAGTGAAAAGACTTGTGTCTTTTCTTCACTGTATCCATCATCGCTGCACTAATTCCACTAAAATTCTTGATGAACTTTCGGTAGAAACTAGCCAATCCGTGAAAACTTCTCACTTCAAATATATTCCTTGGTGATGGCCAATTCTTGATTACCTCCATCTTATCTAGATCCATCCTCAACTCATCTGCCGAAATAACAAATCCCAAATAAATGAGCTCTATCTTCATGAACGAGGATTTCTTCATGTTTATCAACAACTTCTCCTGTTGTAACCTCTGCATCACTGTAGCCAAATGCTTCAGATGCTCTGCCACTGTTTTACTGTAAACCAGTATGTCATCCAAATACACAATGACAAATTTTCCGATGAACTCCCTAAGGACTTCGTTCATCAACCTCATGAAGGTACTCGGTGCATTTGTTAAGCCAAATGGCATAAAAATCCACTCCTATAACCCTTCGTTGGTTTTAAATGTTGTCTTCCACTCATCCCCTTCTCTCATTCGGATCTGGTGATAACCACTTTTCAAATCAATCTTTGAAAAATACTTTCCTCCACTCAATAAATCCATAAGATGATCCATCCTCGGCAATGGAAATCTGTACCTGATGGTTATCTTGTTAATCGCCCTCTAGTCAGTACACATCCTCCAGCCTCTGTCTTTCTTCGGGCTGAGTACTGTTGGAACAACACATGGACTCAATCTTTCCCTGACCAAACCTTTGTCCAACAAATCCTGGACCTGCCTTTTAACTTCTTCATTCTCTTGTGGCGTCAATCTATACACGGAATTGTTTGACAAACTAGCTCCTAGTATGATATCAATATGATGACTCACACTTCTAATCGGTGGCAACGAACGAGGTAATTTGTCCACTACTATGTCAGCGAACTCTTCCAACAGTTCCTGAACTTCTTCTGGTAAATCATCCACCCTTGTGCTGGTCAAAACAATTCTAGGCTTTTTGACCACAATGAATTGTGGTTCTTCCTTATTCTTAACCTCTGTAAGAAGTTCCTTCCCACTCATGAGAAGTACAGTGTTACTTACTTCTGGTTTCACCTCCTTATCCTTAATTGGAAGCAACATGTGAGTTCTCCCATTCTTCTCTAGGGTGTATGTGTTCATTCTCCCATCATGAATCACATTTATGTTTTATTGCCATGGTCTACCCAGTAATATATGACAAACATCCATAGGAATGACATCACACAATATCTTATCATTATATCCTCCTATCTTGAATTCAACTAAACATTGTTTAGTGACAATTACCTAATGTCCTTTCTGTAGCCACGAAACTCAGTATGGGCTTGGATGATCAATCGTCTCCAGCTCCAACTTTTCTACCATCTCTATAGAAACGAGATTATCTGCGCTACCACTATCCACAATAACCTTGCATACCCTGTCCTTGGTCTTGCAAGCAGTCCTAAAAAGTCTGGTCCTTTGGACTGAACTCTCCACCTCTTTCTCTGGTGTTAAAAGGAATTTTCGCATCATCAACAATCTTCTCCCTTCAGCGTCTTCTACCTCAACATCTTGCCTCTGTGCCTCGATGATGTGAGCTTCTCCACTCTCTTTCTTTTTGTTTGGACACTCATAAGACTTGTGCCCATTCTTTCCACATGTGAAGCATGTTATTACTCCACCTCTTCCTCTTCCTCTGCCTCTAGTACGAGGAAAAGTGTTATTGTCAACATAATATCCACTCTTCTCAGTATGTTGTCCTCTCTGTGAGGTTCCACCTCTTTTAGTTCGAGTCTGAGGCTTCTTCCATTCCTCTTTGGGCTTCTGATATTTATCCTGGGCAACTAATTGGCCTATGGGTTGACTTCTACCTCGGCCTCTCTAACCCTGCTTTCGGCTCAGCTTCTCTTCCACTTTTAGAGCCATCTGATAAGCATCTACCACTGTTCGGATGGTTACCATGCTCATCTCATCCTAAATATCATATTTCAGGCCATTCATATATCTGGAAACTTTTTCATCATCGCTCTCCCGATGACCTGCCCTGATGTTCAGCTTGTAGAATTCCTCAGTGTATTCTTTTACTGTCATCAGCTTCTGTCTCAGGTTCTGCATCCTCCTGAACATAGTATTTTGATAATCCCTGGGGATGAATTTCTCCTTCAGCTTCATGATCATTCTATCCCAACTTTTGATCTTCATCTTTCCTTTGCAGCGTCTGTCAACTTGTAGTTCATCCCACCACAATGTTGCATGTCCTTTCAATCTCATGACAACATGCTTGACCTTCTTGTTCTCTTCGACATCTTCATAGTCAAAGTATGTGTCCAGAGATCTAATCCAATCTAGAAGCTCCTCTGCATCCAAGTTTCCCTCATAAACTGGAATGTCCATCTTCGCTCTTGCACCCATTCTTGAAATAGCTCTGATCAAACATTCGTTTCATGCATCTTGGGCTGCAACTTCTTCTTCATGTACAACCTCAATTTCACTCTCGGAATCACTAAGATCCCCCACACTGACTGTGCGTCTTTGCACTATCTCCATGTCTTCAAGTCTAGCTCGTAGATCACACATTTCTCTCTCCATAGATGGATCAGTCATCTGCCTGCCTCTTCTTCTCGGCATTTCCCTATCCTCTGGTTGATCGGGTGTTTGCATGTCACTTGTTCTTGGTGTCATGGTGAATTCTCTTTCTTCTTTGCTACAGAAAGAAAAGAATCCTTATGTGCTCTGATACCAAACTGATCACACACGCCTGCAACCTCTCATCCCGCAGGTCAGAAGGTCAACATACACATAGGATCTTTCCCTTTTTCACTGGCCCGAAGAACTCTAAACGGTCCTTCTATTTCCCTATCGGGAAATCTTCACCCACAACAAACTCTCACAGGATCCCCTCTTTGCACTTAGGATATCGGACTTCACAACTTCGCGAATCCAGTGGTCAAGCGTTGGTCTCTCGAATCTTCAAAACCCGACGCAGTCAATGCTGACCCTTCTCTTTCCTTTTTGGGATTTTCCTTATCGCAATTTCGGCGATCGCAATGTCGAGAAACTTGTCTCCTTGACTCCCGGATCCCGATTTTCCGAAACTCCAATACACTTTGAAAGCTTTGGCTTTTCAACACCAATTCACCTCATCGACACTTCAGACTTCACAATATCCCAAATCCTAATGCAATGTGTTCAGAACTTCACTCCACGAATCTTCGAAACCGCATGCCACCTATCCACTTCACTGAATCCTCTATGGCCCCACACAAATCCTCTTAGCTTTTGGGATATCGCGTTTCATGATATCGTGATTCCTGTTGCAAGGGTTATGGGACTTCCACCCATGAAACCCTGACGCCCGTATCCATGCGTAAATCCAACGGCCCTTATGGCTCGGATCTATGGTCTTGTCCCTTCTGATCTTTGAACCTCTCGAGAATACTCACCATATCTCCCCTACTCCTCCGCGAGATCCGACGGCTCATGGGACTTCGCGAATTCTCCTCGGAGAATTCTGACCGTCTGTTCCTTCCTCTGAGAACCTCTACACAACTGACCAAGGTGTTTCTCTCCGCGGAACTCATCCATCTACAGTGCAAACTTACGACGCCTCCCTAATTCTTCTAGGTGTAACTCCTGTGCAACCCTTTCAGTGGTTATAAGGCTTTTTCCTTCCTAAGCTTCCTTATAACTCCGACTCTTAGAGAAGACGCTTGCGTGCACTCCTTGTGGCAACCTTCAGACACTTCCAAGTGCTGAAAACCTTTGACCCTGCACACACCTACAACAACAGTCTCTCAATGCTTCACTCAGGTCCACAACCCTGAGACTTCACTTGGTCTGCGCACTCCTTGCACGACTCCTGTGTCTGTCTGCACTTCTACGGAAATGAGAACAAAAGCTTTCTCTCCTGAGCTTTCAGAGACAAACCTCTGAACACCTTATTGACGCACTCCTTGCGGAAAATTCAACTACACTCCTTGCAGGAACTCTTTCTCAGATAGAGAAACAATTGAAACTCATTCCATTACCCTTTCCTCTCAGATTTCAAGCACTCAACAAGAAATCATTCATACATAGCATAAAAGCAATTGCATGATAGAAAGAGTAAAGAATTCAAGAGCATAACATTCAAAGATGTATACATAGAGAATATATGAACACCATGAGTCTGAATCACAACCTTCTTGCATTAATTCAGAACTTTTGTACATGGAGTCTACTACACAACTCTCTGCTTCTCCTCTATGCTCTTCAATAATGTTACAATACACAATGAGGGTGTCTATATCTCGTTTCCCTTTTGTGCTCTAAAACTGTCTAATCTACACATTCAATTCTACCTACTTGCATTAACTACTTTAAATGCCTTCTACCTACTAAGGATGAGAGCAAATTGCTCAAGGTCCATTTACATTTTACAAGTGCGCCTTCATTAAATTGGCACATTTATGTTCGCGCAATAACTTCAAGGTGATTTCAAAATTCGTGTTGGCGCTTTTCCAACTGTCTTTTGCTTCCACGCTGGCTCGCTTGAGATGCTCCTGCATCATTTTTACAAGCCAAAATAATTTTTCATGTTAAACACTCTCAATGGGTTTCTCATATGGTTCCAATTAGGAATAAAAATGGAGACATTCAATTTTTTGTTGATTTCATAAATTTTAATAAAGAATCCGAAAAAATATAATTATCCTCTACCTCTTATGGAAAAGATTCTACTTTTTGTGGTAGGTTCAGAGATGATGTATTTTTTAGATGGATTCTCAAGTTATAAACATGTCCTAGTGTCTAAAAATGATCAAATTAAAACAACCTTTTGAACTAAATGGGGCACTTACACATACATAAAAATGACATTTTGATTGGTCAATGTTGGTGCACCATTTCAACATTCCATGGATATCATCGTTAGACGAATAATAAATAAATAAATGGTAATTTATCTTGATGATGTTACTGTATTTTCAAAGAATAAATCGGATCATGTACATCATCTCAAATAACTTTTTGACCACTGTAGAAAATATGTCATTTCTCTTCACCCCAAGAAAACTATATTTTCCCAAACTAAAGTTAAGCTTTTAGGTTTCATCATTTTCAAATTAGGATTTATTTATAGAACCTAGAAAATTCAAAGAAATTTCAGAAATTCCCTTTCCACATAATAAGAAAACAATGCAATCTTTCCTAGGACGAATCAATTTTGTTAGACGTTTTGTCCCAACTTTTGTAGAGATAGTTGTTATCTCCTCAAATAATTTTTTCAAATTTTTGTTATTTGGTGATAGGAAGGTCATTTGATGATAGAATGCTATTATTTTAGAGTTAAGTGTCTTTATGTAAGTCTTAGACTTGTCTTTTTGAGAAGAAAAAGAGTTTGTACTTTCATTAGAAAAAACTTCAAGTTTTCACTTTCGGTGCCTAAGGGCCACGTTTTGAGGCATTGTTATCCACCAAAACCAGAGCTTTTGACTCCTTACCCTCCATGATTTTCTACCTCTAAGCCACTGAAAGTGTAGAAATTGGCAGAATGGTCATCTTTTTTCCCAAATCACCGATTTTTGTTTCCAAATCACGTTGGGATGGTTTCTAATGAAAGATAAGAATTAAAAGGATACAAATCATCATCCTTTTCCAGTTTTTGAGGTAGATGATAAGGTATAAGACCAAGTGGCATTTCTATTTTTGGTCAAGAATTCCTCAGCTGTCATAGAAGGATATTGAAGTGTTTTGTCATCACACTACAGGATATTGAAAAGTATGAAGATTTTTGGAGTTTTCAAAGACTACTGAATATTTAGTTGATAAGGGTTTAACCCTTAAATTAGGTCTTGATTCTACACATCATTATTATACTCTTTTTAGAGGCTTACTAATGGAATTGACCAAAGGAAAATATGTATACAGAATCAACATTACAGGTAGTTCTCTTCAGAGTACAGGGTTTTTACTTTCCAAATAGAAACCTGAAAGGCATTGAGTGTTGGTCTAAGGCATTGGGAATGTTACATTTTGTTATAAAACCTTAAGTTGGTAAAATGATGTAAGAGAAACGAAAATGATCAAAGTTGATATGCTCAGATATATTACAAGTTATTTCATGAACTATCAGGGCTAAAGAAATCATCTCCAACCCATGATCTACTTCACATATAAAGTCCACACTTTCGACATCTAAGGATGCTCTGTTTTAGTCCTATTAGCCACCAAAATTGGCAACTTTCGACAGCTAAGGATGCTCTATTTTGGTCCTGTTAGCCACCGAAAGCGCAAATATTTTCCAGAATTCATAGAAAGTCAAAATTCAACTTGGCTAGAGTGTATTTAAGAGAATATGATGAACACTACTTAAATATATTATCAAATATCATCCATGGGTATAGGTGACACTTCATTTCATCATTGGAAACATTCTAGGGATCAAATCCTAAAATGTAGGAATATGACTAGATTTGGAAATTTGTTTTTTCCTGTTTTAGTCACATTCTTTGGAGACATATTATGATGAGATGGAAAGGTATTTTTGGAAAGTGAGAGAGGTTGTTTACCATAACAATATCATCTTCACAAACCTCTCTAATTTTTCGAAAAATATGTTTTGAGTTGAGAGATATAGGTCAATCTTTGAGCACCATATTTCTAGAAACTTTTTCATTTTCCAACCACCTCACAAATTCAAATTTGAGATAGGAAAAGAGGTTATCAGATCCATCTTTTGAGGATATTGAAACTAATTTGTAAATCATATTTAAACCCATAGAGACATAGTTCAAGGGAGGGAAATAGTCTGAGGACTATGGTTCAACTTTGGGGATTTAATTGCTACTTTGTATTTCATACATTTATGAGTACATCTTGACACATAAGATTCTTTCATTGTTCTTTGTTCAGATTTTCATTTCCCTTTCTTTGTTGTAATTTTTTATGAATATTAAATTCATGTCCTTAAGTTTGTCTAATGCCTGGTGGCTTTCATCATGTCTTTTCATTGATGAGCTAGAGCTGCAAGTACCTTACCTGTTATGTCTGACCATTTAGGTATGCAATCATATGTATGTTTCTGCTAGTATGATAAGTACTTTACCTGTCATAGCTGGCCATTCACGTATGTTGTTGTATGTATATTTCTTTTAGCATAATAATTATTCTCCATGCTTCCACACCTTTAATTTAAACCTTCTAAGAAGTATAGTAGAAATCATTTCGTCTTCAAGTGGATTCATGTGTTTCTAAGTGGATGTGAGCATATTAAGTCATCCAACTTGATCCTTTTTCACATACATTATTGAATATTTAAGTTATCGGGATCATTCCCTTTACAATCGGGGAAAGAATATTGGAGTGATAACAAATTGGCGTCATTGTCGGTGAATGGAAGTGAAGCTAGTTTCCCTGGGAAGAACGACATAGATGTGACTTTTGATAGCAGACAAAAGGAGGACACATAATTGACTGTATCATCTGGCGACACCATTATTAAAGACTCCACTGGGGAAGATCTGGTTGACAGAAAATGAAGAGGTTGAATTCTAAATTCAGGTATCAGTTCATTAGTCTACTTCATGAACTGTTGTTGTTCTTTTTCATCTCTTTCATGTTGTTCCCTTCGCATGTAAAGAGAATCATTTTATGTTTTGTATATTCAGAAAATCATTATTCTTCTTGTATATATACAACCTTAGAAAGATTGCAACATGCTTGTATTGTAGATGTAGATTCAATAGATTTACCTCAACCCATTCATAAAGATGATCATTGTATTCAAATTCCTTCTGAATCTGATCAGTCATGTAACCTTACAGAGGTTGAAATTGATTCCAAATTTGTTCAAAGCTTAGTACCCTTTTGCATTACTAATGAACCTTGTCATCAACCTGTTAGCTCTCATAATCAACCCACTACTTTTCAAATCAAAATCAAAATGAAGATATTCAAGCCTTTGAGGTTGCCCTATCTCCTTCATCCTTATCCTCTTTACTGTAATAGTCATGTTAAATTAACAACCATTTATTTAAACATAACAGTAAAATTTAAGAGTTACCTTCATATAGCACATTCGCAATCAAATTTATCAATTATAATAAAGTTTTATAAGAGAATAAAACAATGCATAATTGAAAAAAATACCTGAACCTGATGTTATTAACCTCCGTTTGTCCGTCACTTGCCTCCTTCCCGCTTCTGCAAAACACTGCCCAAAACCGTTCCTCCCTGCCAACTAGGTAGCTCCCTAGCTCAAGGATATCAACGGATATCTTGGCCCCCGTGCCCAAAACCCCCAGCAACTCCTGTGCAATGTATCAATCCTACTCAATTACTTCACTTCTCTCTGAAAATCCAGAGCTCCCCAAAATTCCTCCCCCCAACCTCCGTAGAATGCCTCCCGTCAAACTCCTTCCCTTCCTTATCCCTCCTTCACCTACTTCCCCTCATTTACTCCCTACCTAACCCATTTATTACCCCTTATCCCTTCCCATTAATGCCCCTTATCCCCTTTCTTTAATATCTTATCCTCCCGCAATTAATAACTTATCCCCTTGTTGTGTACGTGACTTTTCAATTTAATTAAATAACTTATTAAATTATTAAATTTAATACTCATGTTTTTAAATGTAATAGGTAGTTTAATTAATCATTTAATTAATTAAATTGCAACCATTAGTTAATCGATAATTATTTAATTAGTTTTATTATACCTATCATGTTTAATTAATACCATATTAAGACGATTAATCCCCTAATTAATTTTTACTTAATAATCCTTCACATTTGTTCAACTAGGGTTGTTACATACACCCACCCTTCAGGAAACTTCGTCCCAAAGTTAAGGTATCTTATGGTACAAGGAAAAGAATCACGGTTCACACATTCTTAACAATTAACCGACATTATCAGTAAGTAAGTCAAGAAAACTCATACATACTAGTGTATATGTATAAGAAGTGCATGTGTAGCTAGTACATGCAAATCTCGTCCATGTACTAATAATCAAAACTGTCATCCTTCAGTAATTTATGTATGAATCCAATCCAGTCAGCAAGGCTAGTCTTTTATAAAAGACAACAAACCAATCAATTGTTTGAGAAATCCTTTAATTACTTTTATCCGGTTCAACAATTTTATTTTAAACACTTTGG
>JZKD02S0175474.1:35503-92964 GCA_000966675.3 Picea glauca | reverse complement strand
ACTTGGCCCATAGGCCTAGATTCATATTTAACCTAATGCATTTATTTAGGGTTTTACCACAACTAAGTAGGAGTGTTTATTTAAATTTATGATTGGGTAGGTAGGCCCTTGGTTCTAGATTTTGAACCAGGGCTCTAATACCAAATGTAATAGCCGTGTTAAATTAACAACCATTTATTTAAACATAGCAGTAAAATTTAAGAGTTACCTTCATATAGCACATTCACAATCAAATTTATCAATTATAATAAAGTTTTATAAGAGATTAAAACAATGCATAATTGAAAAAAATACCTGAACCTGATGCTATTAAGCTCCGTTTGTCCACCGCTTGCCTCCTTCCCGCTTCTGCAAAACACTGCCCAAAACCGTTCCTCCCTGCCAACTAGGTAGCTCCCTAGCTCTAGTATATCAACGGATATCCTGGCCCCCGTGCCCAAAACCCCTAGCAACTCCAGTGCACTGTATCAATCCTACTCAATTACTTCACTTCTCTCCGAAAATACAGAGCTCCCCAAAATTCCTCCCCACAACCTCCGTAGAATGCCTCCCATCAAACTCCTTTCCTTCCTTATCCCTCCTTCACCGACGTCCCCTCGTTTACTCCCTACCTAACCCATTTATTACCCCTTATCCCTTCTCGTTAATGCCCCTTATCCCGTTTCTTTAATATCTTATCCTCCCACAATTAATAACTTATCCCCTTGTTGTGTACGTGACCTTTCAATTTAATTAAATAACTTATTAAATTATTAAATTTAATACTCATGTTTTTAAATGTAATAGGTAGTTTAATTAATCAATTAATTAATTAAATTTCAACCATTAGTTAATCAATAATTATTTAATTAGTTTTATTATACCTGTCCTGTTTAATTAATACCATATTAAGATGATTAATCCCCTAATTAATTTTTACTTAATAATCCTTCACATTTGTTCAACTAGGGTTGTTACATTTACTTCTTTGAATATCTTCCCCAATTTTCTGGAGAGAATCAAGTTTCAGCTGAGAGGCACTTGGAATACTTTGGAGATTTTGTTGATCAATTTTAGATTGTTCATGATGATGTGATCATGAGAATGTTCTCTAAGTCTTTGATCAAAGATGTTGTTGTATGGTTTAAGGGTCTGAGAGTTGATTCTATTGTCTCTTGGATTGAATTCTCTAATGATTTTGTGAAGTATTGGGGTGAGTACAAATCACTAGATTCATACCTTGCTCATTTGTATGCTTTGAAGATAGAGGAGGGTGAATCTTTTCCTGTTTTCAATCGAAGATTTTGCAGCATCTATCATGACATGCCTTTGGAGATTTGGCCTACAGAGACAACTGTCATGATATAGTATGTTATGGGTCTTCATTCAAAACTTTCTCTTCTCCTGTTAGAAAGGAAGTCTTCATCCTTAAGGAGCTTATTTCAAGACGCTCAAAAGGTAGAGGAGAACATTCATTCTTCCAGGATTATTAGAGAGCGGCTTTACTATGAAAATCTACAAGCACATAAACAAGTGAACTATGAGTATGGTTCATATTTTGAGTAGGAAAGTAACAAGTTTGAAGCAGATTTGGAACAACAACGAGCATGTGAGCTTATTTCAGATTCAAGTCAGAATTCTTTAATATTTACTGAGTGATCTAGAGACAGGGATGCATGTGAAGTGTATGATTAGTTTGAAAACCAATTTGAGCCTATAGTAAGAAATGATTTCATTGACAACTACATGTTTCTAATTGATCAAAATCCATATGATGTTAACACTATTTTATCATCATCCTTTGAGGACTATTCTGATAAGGAAATTGTAAATTTTGATGATCATAAGTTGATCTCAAGAGAACAAGAAGGTGATCAGTCTTCCAACAGAGGAACAATCATGGCTTAGCAAGAGGTTGTCATATATGTGCAGTTGTTTCCCTAGGATCAATATGTTTCTGATTTCTATTTCAAAGATTCAATGGCAGCCTTCATCGAATGATACATTTCAGAGAACCCCAAAATTTCATATTTCCTTATCTCACTCATTTTTTTGAGTGAGTATGGTTTCTTGAATAAGTTCTTATTGTTGTTACATTTCAAACATTAGTTGTTGATCAGTGACAGAGACAAGGTTTCTTCAATTTTAAAATTGCTTGAATGGTTGTTATGGAAGTCAACCTTTACTTAACCAAATTGCAGAGCTGGTTAGAGTAGAGTAGTGTAGTAAATAAGCTCATTGCCCGAGAAGTTCTTTTCCTTCAATTTTCAGAAATAATAGTCATCTTGTGTGAATAAAGGCATCTCTTGAAAGGTGTTCAGAAGGTGATTGAACTGCTGACTCCATGCCCAATGGAACTACAAGGTCAAATCCTTCATTGTAAATATCATTCCCTTATTTCTTTTTTTCAAAATAACTCCATGCCCAATGGAACACTAGACTAGGTTTTATATTTTGTTTTTTTAGGAAAGGCATCAGACTTGTGGTCCTTGAAACCTCACAGGGAGGCTTTCATCCCCAATAGGAGCCAGATGTTATCTCCTCAAATAAATTTTTCAAATTTTTGTTATTTGGTGATAGGAAGGTCATTTGATGATAAAATGTTATTATTTTTGAGTTAAGTGTCCTTAAGATAAGTCTTAGACTTGTATTTTTGAGAAGAAAAAGAGTATGTACTTTCATTAGAAAAAACTTCAAGTTTTCACTTTCAGTGGCTAAGGGCCCCTTTTTGAGGCATTGTTAGCCACCAAAACCAGAGCTTTCGACAACTTACCCTCCATGATTTTCTACCTCTAAGCCACCGAAAGCACATAAATTGACGGAATGGTCATATTTTTGCCCAGATCACTGATTTTTGTTTCTATATCACATGGGGATGGTTTCTAATGAAAGATAAGGATTTAAAGGATATAAATCATCATCCTTTTCCAGTTTCTATTTTTGGTCAAGAATTCCTCAGTTGTCATAGAAGGATATTGAAGTGATTTGTCATCACACTACAAGATATTGAAAACTATGAAGATTTCTGGAGCTGTCAAAGACTACTAAAGAATTAGTTGATAAGGGTTTAACCCTTAAATTAGGTTTTGATTCTACACATCAATATTATACTCTGTTTTAGAGGCTTACTAATGGAATTGACCAAAGGAAAATATGTATACAGAATCAACATTGCAGGTAGTTCTCTTCGGAGTAGATGGTTTTTACTTTCCAAATAGAAACCCCAAAGGCATTGAGTGTTGGTCTAAGGCATTGGGAATGTTACATTTTGGCATAAAACGTTAACTTGGTAAAATGATGTAAGAGAAGGTAAAATGATCAAGGTTGATATGCTCAGATATATTACAAGTTATTTCATGAACTATCAGGGCTAAAGAAATCATTTCCAACCCATGTTCTACTTCACAAATAAAGTCTTCACTTTCGACAGCTAAGGATTCTCTTTTTTGGTCATGTTAGCCACCGAAAGTGGCAGCTTTCAACAGCTAAGGATGCTTTGTTTTGGTCCTGTTAGCGACCGAAACCAAATTGTTTTTCCTGAATTCACAGAAAGTCAAAATTCAACTTGGATGGAGTGTATTTAAGAGAATATGATGAATATTAATCAAATATATTATCAAATCTCATCCATAGGTCCAAGTGGCACTTCATTTCATCATCGGAAACATTCTAGGGATCAAATCCTAAAATGTAAGAATATGACTAGTTTTGGAAATCTGGTTTTTCCTGTTTTGGTCACTTTCTTTGGAGACATATTATGATCATATGGAAAGGTAGTTTTGGAAAGTGAGAGAGGTTTTTTACCATAACGAGCACGTATTCAAAAACCTCTCTCATTTTTCCAAAATATATTTTTATTTGAGAGATATAGGTCAATATTTGAGAAACATATTTCCAGAAATTTCTGCATTTTCCAACCACCTCACAAATTCGAATTTGAGATAAGAAAAGAGGTTATCAGATCCATATTTTGAGGACCTTGAAACGGATTTGTAAATATTATTTAAATCCCAAAGAGACATAGATCAAGGGAGGGAAATTGTCCGAGGAATGAGGTTCAACTTTGGGGATTTAATTGCTACTTTGTATTTCAAACATTTATGAGTACATATTGACATAGAAGATTTTTTCATTGTGCTTTATTTAGATTTTCATTTCCCTTTATTTTTTGTAATTGTTTATGAATATTACATTCATGTTATCATTATTTTTTAATGTCTGATGGTTGTCATCCTGTCTTTTCATTGATGAGCTAGAGCTACAAGTACCTTACCTATTATGTCTGACCATTTAGGTATGCAATCATATGTATGTTTCTTCTAGTATGATAAGTACTTTACCTGTCATAGTTGGCCATTCACGTATGTTGTTGTATGTATATTTATGTTAGCATAATAAGTATTCTTCATTCTTCCACACCTTTAATTTAAACCTTCTGAGTAGTATAGTAGAAAGTCTTTCGTCTTCGATTAGATTTGTGTGTTTCTGAGTGGATGTGAGCATATTAAGTCATCTGACTTGATCCTTTTTCCCATACATTATTGAATATTTAAGTTACCAGGCTCATTCCCTTTACAATCAGGGAAAGACTCCAGGAGTGATAAAAATAGTAAGGCCTTTAAAAAATATGATTAAGAAATATGATGTGCTCAAATGGAATAAATATCAAATAGAATCATTCAAATCAATAAAAGAAGAATGTGTACAAGGTTGAACTCTATCATCTCCCAGTTTCAATAAAGAATTTATTCTCTATAATTTTTCTTATGATTTGTCCTATGCTACTGTTCTTAATGAGAAGAATGATCAAAATATTGAAATACCAATTTCTTTTATGAGTACATAGTTTCAAGGAACAAAATTGAACTATTCTAAGGTGAAAAAACATGTCTATGAAATTTTCAAAGAAACCAATCATTTTAGGCCTTTTCTTTTAAAGTTACATATTGATTGTTCCATATCCTTCTATTTGAAACTTGTTCAAAAGGATCTTAAAGACAAAAGAGAAAACTGGATGACTACTCTGTAGGAGTATAGATTGGAAATTAAACTATCCAACATCATTGGAGGTCGATTCCTTTGTAGGATAATAACATAATAAAATGATTTAGAGTCAGAAAATAAATCAGAAAAGGAAAATGAATTAGAGTTATAAATTAATGAAATTTATCTTACAACTAGTTCTGTTGATTCATGGTATAAGGATCTCAAAATTTTACTTATGGTTTTATTCCTCAACATTATGAACCCAATAAGAATATAGTGTTATGATTGAAATATTCTCATTATCAGTTGATTAATGGAGTGTTATTCAGACAAAATTATTATTTTATTTTCCCGAGGTGTTTAGAAAAATCAGACATCGATAAAGTGTAACTTGATTTACAAGATGGCCCTATAGGTGGACATTTTAGTGGATAAAATATTTCTCATATGGTCCAATGAGAAGGATACTATTGGCCAACCTTATTCAAGGATGCTCATACATATTCTAGGAAGTGTAAATTTTGTCAAACTTCAGCTAGAAAAAAGAAGAAGGAAAAAACATGTGTTCCCATTACCTCCTATTATGATTGATGGACCATTTGAACAATGAGGACTGGACATCATCGGAGAGATAACTCCAAATTATGCTCATTTTCACAAATACATTTTGATAGAAATTGATTATTTTACTAGATGGACAAAGGCCATTCCTTTAAAATTGTTAATTATAATAAGATGATATTTTTCATTGAACATTTATTATTACAAGTTTTGGTGTTCCGAATACTTTGGTTTTTAACAATGATTCATATTTTTATTCAATCAATTTAATTGAATTTTCTTTAGATAAAGGTATCAAAATTATATATTTTTCTAATTATTATCTGTAAGGTAATGGTTTGGTAGATTCTACCAATAAAAACCTTCTCTGAATCATTAGGAAAATTCATTAGGAAAATTGTTAATTAAAATCAGGGGATTTGGCATAAATCTCTTATAACTGCATTATGAGATCATAAGGTCACACCTGAAACTAAATTAGGTAATTCTCCTTACTTTCCTATTTATGGAAAGGAAACCATTTTACCAACTAATGTACATTTAACTTCTCTACAATTAGCACAATCACTTGGAAAATATCCTTGTCTAAAAATGCATGAGCATATTGAGGAATTATTAAAGTTGGAAGAAGAAAAAAATAAAGCCAAATATACTTTCTATGAGCATCAAAAAATAATAAATAAATTATTTGATAAGCATTCAATTAGCAATAAATTTTTTGAAGTCGGTGATTTAGCTCTTAAATGAGACAAACCTCATGAGAAAAAAGGAAAAGACACAAAAATTTGAAGACTATAACTTGGTCCATTTCAGATTGTTGAGAAAGTTGGAATTTCAACATATATTCTTCAATCATTAGAGGGATAAAAGGATATTATTCTTAGGAATGGTTGAATTCTTTAAATTTTTTTTTAATGAAAATCATAAAATTGTAAATATGTAAATATGTTTATATTTTCTTTTCTGTTTAATTTTATCAATTTATTTGAAACAACAAAAGGGTTTGGTTTTTTATCCTAAATAAATAATTGATACCATATAGGTTGTATTATATTCCTATCTACAACCAAAATCATTACATTAAATAATTTATATACAGTTCTATGATTCATAATGAAAATTTTCTATACTTATGGTGGAACTCCTATGTTACCAAATAACTCATATGTATATCACTAGCACATTTACATTTTAGGTCTCTTACATGTTTCTTCTTTTGAGCCTCATTCATTTCACATTTAAAAGTGTATACCTAAAATTATTGATGGAATCAAGACCCTAAGATAAACTTTGTAAGTGAGTAGACTACCAAGAAAATATAAATAACTCTCGCATAACCCCACTTTCTTAAACACCCAATTGCACATGCAACACACACACACACACACACACACACACACACACACACACACACACACACACAATTAATGGTGTAATCTAATGAAAGGGAAGTTGAAATCACTATATAGTGTGAGAAGTACCAGTAAACCCATCGTAGCTATGTACGCTCACTAGAAGTAGAGCCATACTTGTATGATACTAAGGAAGCTTCGTTGAGGCTATGGATGCTCGCGAGAATCAGAGAAATATCGAGTTAAAGGGAGATGAGGAACACACATAAGAAACTATTTACTCATCCAGAATGAAGACCCTAGGTCACACCTTATATCAATTATTTGTGGATCTAAAACTATGGAGAATTAACCTCCAAAACAAGTTTAAAGAGGTAGTATATCAGTTACTTGATGTTTTTGTTTAGTAAAAATATCTTTCAAATTCATAAACATATGGTTGTACCCATAATTAAGAGATCTATATTTACATTCATTATGATGATTTTTAACATTTAGTGTGAATAAGTCTTTTGGTTAATATTAGATGGAGATATCTTCTTCTCTTAGTGTGTCACCATACGCTGAACCCCAACAACCCCATTCAAATTTTAATCTGAAATTTAAATGGTCATTTCATTTACAATCTACTTTACCAAATCACTTTTGGTTATTATATTTCCTTTCATTATTTTAATTTTTTTTTGGATTTATTTAATTTTGTAAATACATTTTCAAATATTTCCTTAATCTTAAAACATGAAAAAAATTGCAATAAATTTCAAAAATCCCTCTTCTTCAAATAATATCTCATATCGGCCCTTCGTTTTATGCTCTTTGTTATCAAAAATATCGATACCCGATAAATATGGACATGTCATCTCATATGGGATATCAAAGTTCTTTTTAAATGATATGATATGACTTTACCCTATACCCGATATCTAATATGCGATCCTAGCGATACCCGAAGCTTCGATATTGTATATCGAGCTTATCTTAAATCAAAACTCTTATACATTGTTAATGTTATGATATTCAATGATATTTAAGGTATTGATTAGGGTTAAACATAGAGTTAAGCATGGCTTAAAAGAAATTAAATATGGGATTAAGTCTTAGTAAATACGACTTTGAATAGGTCTCGAGGATGCAAAGATGTTTCGATACGATGGCTCGATAATCAAGTTTTATTGGGGTTTCAAATAAATATTTTCTTGTCGAATAATGGTGATATGAAAAATACTTAGTGTTATTGATAACACGTATGAACAAATTTGGAACCAAATCTAAATCCACTAATCATACGAAGATTGCCATATTTCACTATTTTGTTTTCACTATTTTTTTTATGTTGTTGGCTATTGTGAGTGTTTTGTTTCTTTCATCGATTCTTCAGATCAGACTTGATTTCCTTTTCAAAATACAAGTAAGTTTAGATTGCTTTCTATTTTTAGCTTTTATGAATAATTCATTGCATCAATGCTATTTGGTTTTTTCTTTTGATTAATTGTTGTGGGTTTGAAATAATGTCTCCAAAAGATCGAAAAGTAAAGTTAAGGTTATTTAGACAATGAAAGAAGATGAGGAAAATGCCAACACCTTCTTGTTCTCAGAAACTTCACCAAAAGTTGGTATCGGTTGTAGAGAATGGAACGAGATGTACAAGGTTTTGGAGAAGCGATACTTTTCAAGTGAATCGCTCATCCATACATAATATAAAACCCAGACTAGTCCTGACTCCATTTTCAAACATGGTACATTGGATTATTTTTCAAGTGGATTTAAACACCTATATCATAGAAAATGAGGCAAATAAAGTGATAGGGTATTTTCAACCTGAAGATTTAGAAGTAATGTATAAATTACCCGAACCAGAAATCAAATTGGATGGTTAGTTTCTTGATACATTTGTAATAAAATAGGGGACCGATATGAAAATATAGATTCCTAACTTAATTAAAGAATGGTTGGTTAATGATTCGAATTTAAAAATCATATCTAAAGGATTGTATCATATTAACATTCTTAAGCTATCTCCTATGACACTAGTTACCATGTTATTTCGTCTGCACGGAGAACACAATGCTCTTCAATTCAAATTAGAATTTTTTCCCTTGATATATCAGGTTTTAGATAAAGGAAATATCTTTAACTAGAAAATAATTTTATCTAGTAACTTGAAGAGGAAAATTGAGAAAATATTGACATCTCCCCCTAGTTTTACACATCATTTTTTCATGTCTCGTTATTTAATAGACATAATATGTGCTAAAACTCATTTTACATTGATGAAATGGAGTTTGTAATCATCATAACAACCTATGCATATTTATTGCAGCAAACTCCAGGGTTTAAATGAAAAATAATTCTTCTATGAGGTTTGTAACGATTATATGATTCCATTACATCAACTCTTATATGGTTACACACCTCCTAGATTGTGAAATGATGCAATGATGCAATGGAGGTAATTTCATATATTGGTGATTTGTTCGTTGAATACTATTTTTCTTATATAAGTGTTTATGGGTGTGAGACTCATCTACATAATCTCCCTAAGTATGTTCTAGATAGTTTAGATCTCAGAGAGATTTCTTATTAAACAATTGAGATAGGGATAGCATTGGATTTATGTCAAGGTCAAAGAAGTTTGTCCTTATTTTCCAACAAAGTTGGGGATTTTCACCCTATCTGATTATCAACATGCCAAAAAGGAAGCAAAAATGCTTGAGGAAATCCAACTTTATTATATTGATTTCAAGAAACATGATCCTTCAAACATTGTGCATGATGATTATGAGTCTTTAAGTAATTTCAAAGTATACAAACATGAAGATATTCCTTTTGAGAAAGCGTTCCAAAGGGATTAATTATATGAAGAAGTATGCAAAATAATTGAAGAGATTCTGGAAGGTCCTATGAGAGATTATTTTTTAGCCTTTTCAAAGACACAGAAATTTGTCTTTGGGAAATATATTTGTAATTGATAATCAATCTCTCTAAGGCCAGGTCAAGCAACAATTACTAGGAGAGAAATCACAACCTTCAAACAATGTGTAGGTTAAGCAACCGAAACAACAACAGGGGAATCAACCTCATCTAGGTCAAGAGTTGAAGACACAACAGAAAAATGATCCACAAAAGAATCAATCAGAGTAAAAAATGGATGCTATTACAATTCATGTTATTTCCAAAACTCCGCTAGTATCATTTCGAGGTAATCCTTTTGTTGAGATTGTTTATCTTTATTATTTAGAGACATTAGTAGAGGAGACACCTCTTCTAGGTGAATATTTTTTCCAGACCTGACAAAAAATCTATTATATAAGGAATACCAAGGAAGAGGAAAATAGAAAAAATAGGAGATGCTCCTCTCAAATAGATCATGATATGGGAAGCATCAAAACTTGATGACCTAGAATTTTCTTATGAGGTTGCAAATTCAATGGGATATTTTTCTAATGCTAATAAGTGGTCTATTGGTGATCTCAAAAATATTATCATTCAACAACAAGATAAAATCAAGTATTTTGAGGATAATTTGCAACAACAAAAGTCTTTATCCGAATCTGAGTATGAAAAAAAGTTAACATTCTTTTACAACAACACCAAGTGCAATTGCATATCTTTAAATTTATCTCAAATAAGAAAGCAAATAGTTACAAGAGGTATATGCAAAATAAAATGTAAAAAATGATAGACAAATTAGTCAATTATCCTCACCAGCCAAATATTTGTAGGGTAAACAATTGGCATGGGAATTTATAAATGAAGAAGCTTTAACATCGAATGAGAAACTCAAATTATCTCAAAAATATTTCTATTAGAAGTTGAGTCATATTCATAGGTTGAATAAAACTTTGAATGATTTCTTAATCATTATTGAAAATAAAATTTCTTAGATCAAACATGTTTAGGATGCATTTGAGAAAGAGAATAATTGAAAGGAAAAATATAGATGAGCTCCAAATAGCATTGCGCAAATTTTCGAGCTAGAAAAACTTGAAATTCAAATCAGTCTCGATAGTTGGGTATAGAAATTGAACCATTCAGAGGAACTGGGTATATATGCAATTAAATATTGTTCAAACATTTGCGATAATGTATTGGACATCATCATTGAATTTTATATGCTAATTGTACAGTTTTTGGGAGTTTCACTCTCAAAAGAATCGTCTTTCATTGATCTCCAACAACAAAGAAAATACATTGAGAGTTTGATACAAGTATTAGACAAGTGGGATATGCAAGCAATCAACTAGTTCCTCTTTAATATAGAAAGATGCAGAAAGGTCATTAACAACTTATGTTCCATGTTACAAGGAGAAATTAGAACTATCGCAGGAGACATTTTCTATTGTGAAATTAATTTGGACAAGTCAACTCCTTGACTCATCTCACAAACCATTGAGAACTTTGTTAAATGTTAAATCTACATCAAGGGGATCAAGAAATTAAATTAGTTAATCAATAAAACAATCCTTAGAAGTTGTAACAATTTTTTTTATTTAGAAATTTCTCTTGTATTCTTACCGATTTTATTTTTAGTTAAATAAAACCTTATTTGTAGAATTTTGTATCCAGGACTTTTGGGATTGAAAATTATAGAGACTAGATAAGTGAACTATTATAAAAGCCATATTTTTGGATTTGAAGACCTATACCTGGAATAACAATAAATATATATTATGACATAATGTTAGACCCAAATGTAAATAAAATATATCATTTATGAGGCACCCAAAGGTCATAGAAGATTTTAAAGGCTAAAAGGCATGACCATCCACTAAAAAAATATAAAATTTCATTTTGAATGTACATTTTCATGTGCTAGTTGTGGCCATGCATGTCTAATGTTAGGTTTCTATGAGCTCCAACTTAATAAAGTACCAGGAACTGGTAATACAATCAAGCTTATCCTTAATGTGGGCAGATGATAGTGATTTTGTTCTTTTCTATATAATAAATCAGTAGCCTCCATTCGTTATGTTCCTTGTTGGGTATGATACATAGTAGAAAGAAAGAAGAAGAGGTTATTGGGTATGATACGTAGTAGAGAGAAAGAAGAAGATGAGGTGGGTTGTATCTATCCAACATCATGAATTTATTGTATTGTTTTGTCAAGTTCCACATTTTTAGAAAGAGACAATATATATGTGGGAGGATAGGTAGCATCCCACCTAGGACAAGATTAATAAAATTTTGAATGGTTATGGGTAAGGAAAAGCCTTGGTGATATTAAAACACATCTTTCTATTCAATCACTATATGTTGAAGGGATTCTATAATATGTTGGAAATTATCACTATATGTTGAAGGGATTCTATAATTTGTTGGTAATTTCCTTTATGAAGGGGTGCATCACACATAAGTGGATATAGTAATAGTGAGACACCTACTTAACTGTTGTTTGATCAATAAGCAGTTATGGGATAGCCTTAGTTGTAGAGGTAAACTTGAAATCATTTACATCTTGTTGTAAATTATATCGGTTCGAGATTTCATAATAAATTTCTTTGTGATCATGTTGATAGGAACAACCTAGAATGAGTACAACACAATCCAATGGAGTGACATGATAGTTGATTGTATCATGAAAAGGATTAACAATAAATATAACCATACAATGAAAATTGATCAATGAATGTTGGTCTTCATTAGTTACCCACCAGAGATGGTAAGGCTTGGGATGTAACAATATTGGGAGCTTTAGTTTATGACAATACAAAGGCTAAGATAAAATTTTCTAGCTACCATTATCTTGGATGAGACAAAATAGGTGATCTTTAATTTCTTAGTTATGAGTAACAACCACTTCATGATCTACTAGTTTATAGAGATGAGTCTAACAACCGCTCTGTTATGACATCAATGTAAGTGAGTATAGTATTGGTAACATTTTTTTTTTAATACCCAATTTAGTAAAAAAAACCTTACGAATCACCTAAGTAAAATAAATAATACCATCAATTAAAAATGTAAAATTCTACTTACATTGTTGATGACAACTAAATTTGGCAAGTAACGATATCCTTAACCACTCCTCACGATTAAATTCATAAAACATTTGACCTTTCCATAACAAATGAATTTAACACATTTCTTATTAAAATCATAAAATGAATACTAGAGCATAATGATTAATTACAATTATATTGACTCTCAGTTAATACATCCAGTAATTATTTAAGTTTTTTTTATCATTTATTTATTTTTATTTATTTAAACAATATCATCTATCCATTAACTATTGACTTGAAACAATTCCATACTATTAATAATTAACCTGAGCAACAAAACACGTAACTTCCACTCTTCAACAATAAGGGTTTATATCTATAGTTTGAAAGTGAAAACACTCATCCATCATGTAGACAAGCTCACATTCAAATTATCATCTATCCAACAAACTAAATCAATTTAAAATATCAACCTATATAAGAGGGTAAATATTTCTAAGATAATATTCTATATGGAATATTTTATTTTGATAAAGTCGTATTTAATAAAACTTTATCATTCCCAAGCAAGGCTCGATTTTATTTTATTCTTTTGCTCATTCACTTCTTTTGGATTGATTGAAATTGTATATTAAAATAAAGCTATAATTGTGTTCAACTTTATCATTATAAAACAAAGTTATTTACCTTATTGTAGAATAATCACTTTTTATTATTAATATCCAGAGCATAAACATTTCAAGGATAAAATCACCTCTATAGATTGTGTACCTAGTCAACATCTAATCTAATTTAAGACTCTTTTTCCACGAGAAAAAAATTGTCGTTATATTCAAAAGGATATAAAAGTTTTCATACGACAGTCATATCAAAATCATAATTCTTATGATGAAGCTTCTTTCTTATCACATTGTGACTAATTAGGATAATTTATTATCCATATCCAAAAATCTTCCTGCCAGAGTTATGAAGGTGTATCAAGAGCAATGTAAAAAGGATATCAAAAAACTGATTTCTTGTAGCCACTTCTTCCAAGATTCAACAAGAAAGTGGGGTCCTCGTCGTCGTCCTCCCACCGAGAGTATCTTAAATGACCAAGGGGCATTGATAGCACCTGTTTTGACCAGGTGTCCGCATCTCTGTTGTCTTCTCTGTAGATGTGAGAGAAGGAAACAATCTTTATGTGCCTTGATGCTTCTATAGTTCCTTCTTTCTAGCACTCCAGAGAAGCCGCCTAGAGATCAACCTTCTCGTTGAGCCAGACAATAATGACTTTCGAATCACCAAGTAAGTGCATCTCATTGATGTATAGGATTTTTTCCAAGATGAGTGATGCCCATGTCCCCATACGTTTTGCCTTAGTATTAGTGCCTTGCCCACAACTGAGGGTGCGATGGATAATAGAGTGTAGGTTTAAGAGGATCCCCCCCTACCCCATAGAGAATACCTCCTTGTTGTGTAGCTCCGTCAAACCAGGCGATGACTCTGTCAGTCGGAAGAGTTACCTTGATTCTACGAGTGGGGGGATCTTTTTCTTGAAAACCAAGAGTGCCACCACTTCTAAGATGTTTTTGACCACCACAAGGGTCGATGGGGGCCTCTCTTCAATTTTTTTTTCATTCCTAATAGTCCAGATGTTCCAGCATAGACATGTTACATCATAGATAGGCTGACAGTGTAGGATCAGATTGGTAAGTATAAAGCCAAAGCCAAGTGTTGAAGCATTGGCTCACCGAGGTCCCAGTCCAGTTCTTAGGAAGATTTAAAACATGTGCAACTTGAAACCAGACATCAAAGGTAAAATTACAATGCACAAAAAGAAGAAGAACAATTTCACAATCCAGTTTGCACAGAATGCATCCGTTAGGTCTCGCCCAACCTCGGATATGAATATTTTCCCAAACTAAAATTTTGTTCTATGTCAGAAGCCAGATGAAAATCTTGATCTTCATGGGGCAATCTGACATGCTTTATCTTGTTTTTTACAGATCTTGGCAACAATCACAAGGTACACATTTTTTACAGAGATCTTACCTGTTTTGTCTCCTCTTGTCGAGATAAGGGAATCTGACCACTCCTAGAGGTGGATACCTGCTCCTGTTAGATTTTGAGTGAATCAGTCCCACTTTGCCTCAAGATCATAGTCGAGCTCAAGTGTAGAGCCAGTTATCCAATTTTCTCCTATTAGTCTGTGGCAATGAGACATTTTTATTTGAAAAAAGAAAAAAGCACCTTCTCTGTGTAATCAATCTAGAAGTAGAGGGGAAAGCATGGACCTGTTGCCCATTCCCAAGATGGTGTCCCTTCCAATTTCAATCGATGATTTGGTGCCAGGTAACCACACTATCCATTGTAGTAAGATCGAGAGCAAGTTTAAGAGGTGTTTCCATGTTTGTGAGCCTCTTAGAGGAGATGTTGAGGTCGATCTGAGCCATTCGTGAACCGATTGATGAGAAATATATTTGTCTTTTATTACCTTGATCCATAAGCCTGGAACCATCAAAATTCTCTAGAGCGTGTTCGCCGATAATTCCCTATAAAAAATAAGCAAGTTTCTCAAGCCCCAACCTCCCAATGATTTGGGTTTTGAAACTGTCTCCCACCTGCAGAGATGGTAGCCTCTGTTCTATTTGTTGTCGTTCCAGAGGAAGGCAAAAATCAGTTGACTAAGATTCTTTTAAAAAAATAGAGGGATGTGTTCTAGGGCCATCCAGTACACCGGAAGGCTTTCCAAGACAGCCTTGATTAAAATATATCTGCCTCCCAATGTTAACATTCTATTACACCAGTGAAGGATTCTATGTTCAAACTTTTCAATCAACCATCTCTGGTCCTTTGTAATGTAGCTAGTTGGTTTGATGTGGAAGCCTAGGTAGCTGAACCCTTCCTCTAGATCTCGAGTGTCGATGCCAAACAACAAATTTAGTTCAGTCAGGATCTCGTTCCGAACTCCCGTAGCCAAGAAAGTTGACTTTTGGTAGTTGATCTTCAGACCTGAAACATAGTAGAAAGTGTTAATGATTTTTTAAATCTCTTTCCATTCAGAAAATTTTGTAGTTGTCATGGTGATCACGTCATCAACGAAGAGAAGATGAAAAATTTGTATCAGTCTCGAAACTCTAATCCCCGTCAGGTTTCCTCCCGCTTGACTTTTTTTCAACAAAATACTAAGACTCTCCAAGACAAGGATGAAGACAAGGGGCGATAGGCGGCAGACCTGTCGAAGCCCTTTCTCACAGTGGAATACTTTGGCTGCTTCCCCGTTGATCAAAACAACAAAGATGGCCGGGGAAATATAGCCCATCACCTAATGACCACCACAAAATTTAATTTAAGACTTATCACAAGCGATTGTGCCGAGTTAGATATTAAAAGAGATTATGATTCTAACATATGGGAATCTAAATTAAACTACAAAGGTATGAGGGACAAGATCCGTGAGGATTAAAAGTGATCATAAAAATTGAGAAGTTCGCAACGCAGATCAACACAATCGAGTTAACCTTAAATTGACGAAAAGATCTCAAGAGTAGGAGATCCTCTAATCACATAGTGTATTCACAGAGCGAGTAACAATGGATCCTGTACACGAGTTGATCATACGTTTGATGAGAACAAGAAGAACATTTGTGTTATTTTTATTAATATAAACTTGATTAATAGAGGCAGAACAATATACATGAGCAGAGCTCACCTTCGTTAATTATTGAAGCCAATCATTACATTTATATAGCACAAACAAGCTTGAACTGACCTCCTACAAATGTGGATCTGAAACCACAAACAAACCTCAAATTGGACAGGCACACAACAACTTAGTTACGTAAATCTTAACTAAGTATCCTAATTTCTACATTATTCCAACACTCCCCCTTAATGGAGAAATGGATTTTCTACCACACCTAGCAACTCTCTGCAATTTTCAAATTTTGCCTTTCCCAGAGGCTTAGTGAAAATATCAGCCATATTTTCATCTGTGTTACAATAGATTAAGTCAATCTCGTTTGATTATATCTTTTCTCAGACAAAATGATGCTTAATTTCAATGTGCTTAGTTTTGGCATGATACATAGGGTTATTAGCAAGTTTGATTGAACTTTGATTATCACAATTGATAACTGTGGGTGCCTTTTGTTCTTCTCCCATGTCTTCAAGAATTCTCCTCATCCAGATAGCTTCACATGTAGTACTGCACAAGGCCTTATACTCGGCTTCAGTTGTAGACAAAGAAATAGTTGGTTGTTTCTTACTGCTCCATGATATGACCCCTGAACCAATTCTAAAGGCATAACCTGTGGTTGACTTTCTGTCAGTAAGATTTCCAGCCCAGTAAGAATCAGAATATCCTGCCAACTTAACATCAAATTCATCAATATATTTAATACCAAAATAAATAGTTCCTTTCAAATAACGAAGGACTCTTTTTTCTACTTTCTAGTGACTCTCATGAGGCTTAGCGATGAACTGACTAAGGATGTTGACTGAGTAGGCAATATCTGGCCTGGTAGTGGTGAGATAATTCAGACTTCCCACCAGTTGTCGATACAGAGTTCCATCCAATTCCTTGGTCTCATCATCACTACAGAGCTTAACATTATGTTCTAATGGAGTAGGCATCACCTTACATCCATTCATATCAAATCTATGAAGAAATTCCCTGGTATATTTGCTTTGTGTAACCAATGTCACACCATTTTCTTTCCATACTTCAAGACCCAGACAATAATGTAGTTCTCCAAGATCCTTCATTTCAAAAACCTGTGATAACTTCTTTTTGATTTCATCAATTAACTTAGAAGCATTTCCTGTTATGATTAGATCATCAACATAGAGAGAAATCAAAACAATATGTTCTTTTTCATCTTTATTAATATAGAGATTTGGATCATTCTTACTCTTCACAAATCCTTTTTACAAAAAGAAAGTGTCTATCTTTTCATACCATGACCTGGGTGCCTGTTTTAATCCATATAGAGCATTTTTCAATTTACAGACCAAATGTTCCTGTCCGTGTTCATACCTACATCTCTCGATTATTAAAAATTTTGTAAGAGAGAAAGAGATCAAGGCTACTGTCGAGAGTTATTTTCTTCTCATCAGATGAAGGGAACAAGTTGAATAGATCGACCCAATTCATGGTTATTCTTATTTTTGAAAAGTTGTAACCACCTATAATGTCTCTCCCGTAAAAATACCACACTATATTAAGGGGTCAACACAGAACATGTCAACATACACAACGAGTGGAAATATGAGAGGAACATTGAGAGGAACATTAAGTTCAGTGACTAGATATTTTTGTTCAAAATTTATTCTAGATCAAATTTAAGACTACAATATGTTTAATTATATGTATATATATATATAGGTATAATAATTCTCTTTAACATTTCCTTAAATTGAGGGTGATTGATGGTGAGATCAGTATCAACCAACATGCTCACTATCATATACATTAGTTACGAAGTAAATCTTTTAGAATAATTAACGTGTATCATAGAAATAAGAGTGAACGAATTTCGCCATTTACAATCAGACGATTCAAATGGACCATAGAGTTAACAATGATTAATAAAAAAAAAATTTGATTGTCTATACATTCAATTCATCCCCGCATGAGTTAAGAAAGGTGTAATTTATAAAATCAGTTTGGATTCTAACATTTGATTCAATGCAACATATACATTCGATCAACAATTTATAATTATGAATAGCTAGAACCATTGCGTACTGTAATCGGAAGAGTCTAGATTGAGCTAATGATCGTCTTCAATCGCTACTTGTACATTTGTTCATTTGTCTGTCAATTCCAAGACTTCACCAGTACCTCCCAGCCAATGCTAGGGGTACTCTTCCTTATTATCCCCCCGAGAGGCAAAGGGGCCACACACAAGAAACCAAAAACGTTATCTCAAAGCTTGCTTCACAAGGAAAAGCTTCCAGTCTTTCTCCAAGCTTGGTATCCCAACTCTCACCACTGAAACACCGTCCACAATAATTTTGGTAGCATAACCTTGACAAGAATAAGAGAGTCCCATTTCCCTTCTACACTATTTTTTTTATAGAAATTTCCTCATTGACACATGTCCACATGAAAAATTAATTAACTTTTTAATTAATTTAATTAGGGTTATTCCCCCACACACTTGTCACACTCTCCCCAAGTTGCAAAAGTAATTACCAATTTTATTTTATTTAAAAAGTCAGTTTCCCTCACATTCCCCAATGTTCCTAAGGTGTCCCTAACCTATTTTCTCTCTAAGGTGTCCCTTTGTTCCCCAAGTTCCCATTTAATGAGTGTCTCCTAACTAGATATTAGTTAGAGTTGGAATATGAGTCGTCTTCTAGTTATACTAGTGGTAGCTTGATTCTAGATACTATTCTATGTGTACACCTATTCTCTTATATTTTATTTCTTTCTATTTTAAAAATCTTTTTTTATTATTTTCATGCACCCATTTGCAATTTATCCAATCTTTAGATTTTATTCCCCTTTTTCCCATAGTTTGATTATTCTTGAATCTTTTAACTTATGTCATAAGTCATTTAGTCCCTTAATTAAGTTTATACTTCGAATTAATTTTAGACTTAGGATTAGACTTTTATTGGGTTTTATAATTAATAAATTCATTGTTTAATTAATTGTTTTAATCCAATAAGGTCTAATCATTTAAATCTTTTCTAGAACACCTAGATTTATTGACTCAAGTTTTTAATTACATAATGTGCCCTTCAAGATGCACCTTTGTGCTCCAAGGGTTCGACTCGCCTATGAATGGTTTTGGAAGTTTATCCAACCCTTAGAGTCAACACTCCACTCGCTCGGCCTTGTGAGAGACTAAGGGATTCTAAGGAATAAAGACTATGCCTTATTGCGTGCCCCTTAGAATATTCGTAAGCGACTGTCTCATTCCTCCCTCACGACATTCTGGACCTATCAAAATGGGTAATCATTAACCTATAGTTCAAAACATGGTGGGATTGTTAGTAGGTTGTGACAGGGACGCTACCACACCTCTCCCTCAATGTCTAGTTTCTGTGCATGGCCCCTCTATTCCTTATGTGAGTCGGATTAGAAAGCATCGTCAAGCCTGCATCCACTGATAAAAACCATGTCAATAATCCATATATATATATATATATATATATAAATCATACTATAATCAATATTATGTCACATATGCAAAAATGAAATAATAAATCAAAATACAATCCACTCCGTGACTCAATCCGGAGTCCAAGGAACTCCATCAATTCCATCAGCATCCATAACTTGTCATGTGTCTTGTACACTAAAGAAAAATCGTCAATAGCATCTGCCAATACATATGCATCAAAATAACTATAAGTCACAATACAACATCATCATCATATATATCCCATAATCGAAATGAAATCATAATATACCATGACTGGATAACTTACATGCAAGTGTCCTCAAAGAATATGTCAATAAAAGTGTGCTCAATAGAGCAGGTTGTTACATACTCCCCCTCTTATTTTAAACTTCATTTGAAAGTTTGTAAAGTATATAAATGCAAGTCAATAATTGTATATGGGATGGATCTAAATGTCTAATCCATCAAACAAGTAAGAAAATTGTTTACGCATCTAAGATGCATCCTCCCAGGTAGTCGAGTGTGGGCTATATTTTTCCCACTAGAGCTTCACCTGATCGACTATTCGATGTCGTAATTGTCGAATGCGATGGTCTAGAATTCATATTGGCTCTGCCATGAGAGCACCCTCATCTAACACCTGTAAAAAACTCATGTCAATAACATTTGAAGGATCACTAATATAATGTCTCAAAACAGATACTTGAAACATTAGAGGAAGTTTAACTCAAAATGGCCCTCCTAAGAAAAAATCAATAAATTGATAAAATAATTCCATGTAGGCATTTTTTTGATATATTAATTCTATATTTTACTTTTATCAAAGATTCCCTGCCCTCAGTATCTATTTTATATTAAATCAATATTTATGAGGATGAATTAAATGGCATTAAATCATTTGCTGTCTTGTTGGATGTGTTAGTACACGACTACATATATATTTTATATTAAATCAATATTTATGAGGACAAATTAAATGGCATTAAATGAACGATATGTTGTTGGATGTGTTAGTACACGTTGTAGGTGTATCCATAGATGCATAGAATAATCGAGAGATGTAGGGGAAATTAAAAGAAACGAAGAGGGATCCTCTCAACCCTACTTCATCCATCATTGTTCACAAAAATTCGCGTGAATGTGCCATGGATTGTGACACAGATGCTCCCTCTGCCTTGGCAAAGACATCTGCGATGACCTCCCAGTCTTAAGGATCGTTCTAATTCCACCCTTGAGCCAAAGCGACTCTTTGATCCCTCCTCGGAATCTCTAATAAAATCAACCCATAGGGATTTTCTACTCCTTACAACCTTTAGGCCCGATCGCTTTTCCGTTCACAATAGAAAAATAAAATTTCGGGCTTCGGGGTTTCACAATCCCCGATGTCGCAAACCTTTGCCTTCCCGATATATTGATCTCCGATATCTCGAGATTCTTCAACTTCTGCTAATCCCCTGGGCTAGACTTTTGGGTCCATATGACCTCCCTTTTATGTGACTGCAGTCTTATCTCCTTTCAGGATTTCGGGGTTTCAAATGTTGAAATGCATTTGCGCTCGATTCTTCCGATCTCTCTAATTCCAATCTCCCGATATGACTTCCTTTTTGATACTTTCCCCATAAGTCGATATTGTTGCCACGCATCCTCAAAGATGGACAATACTCGTCACTTCACAATTTTGGGAAAACAAATGCCTTTGGGTTCTTTCCCACGAGACTCCCGAAATTCTGATTCCTGATCTCCCGTTATGACAATATGACATCAGCTGGGCCCCATAGCGAATCTTTCCTCCTTATCGGTATTTTGGACTTCGTAGTTCCGAAATGTAAGTGTTTCCTGTCTTCAATATTTTTGAAACGTCGAACCCCGACTTCTCGGATTTTCGACACGCGTCCCAAATGGATGGACGGTTCAGATCAAACCTCAGACTTTGCCAAATGAAAACTCAAAAATGCTCACTTATGTGACTCCCAGTGCTGGATCTTCAGATTGGATGATCGCGCGACACGCGTCCTTCCTTAGATCCACGGCTGTAATCCTTTCGCTGTTTCGGGACTCAAAAGGTCTCGGACTCTTGGTCTCTAGACTTCTGAGATGTCGATGGCTCTCGATTCCTGCCACATGTCCCAACAAATGGATGGTTTTGATTTGTTTTCGGTGTTTTCACTGTATATTTACCGACCTCTTGTCCACGGGACTTCCGATATTCTGAACTCCGAAACCTCGATATCCTGATACCTTTCGGGACCTTCACTCGGCTTGAGAGGTTTTAAACCCTGTGCAACTCCTGTCAGATCAGACGACTGATGGGTATCTAAGTGGAGATCCGACGGTTCACAATCTTCTAAGATTTCACCTTGGCAATCTAGTCGTAACCTCCTCACTTCTTTGTCAGATCAGACGACTGACGGGATTTCGCTAATTCTCTACAAATAATTTCGACCATCTATTCCTTCCCTCTGACAATTCCTGTGAAGTGAACCAAGTTTTCTTTCCTGGAATTATCCACCTATGACACAAACTTTTGATGCCTTCTAATCACTCAATATGCACCAACTCCTTGTACTGCCTTTAATAGTTTCAAAGGATTTATCCTTCCTGAGCTTGCTCACAACTTCGAGCCTTAAAGAAGACCCTTTCACGCACTCCTTGCGGAAACCTTCAAACACTTCAAGTGTTGAATGCTCTTCGCTCTTGCACACACTTTGCAACAACGGTATCTCAATACTTTACTCAGGTTCGAAACTCTGAGATTTTCCTCGGCCTGCACACTCCTTGCACGACTCCTGTGCCTGACTGCACCTATGTGTGAATGAGAACAAAAGCTATCTAGTCTGAGCTTTCAGAGACAACCCTTTGAACACCTTGTCAATGCACTCCTTGCGGACAATTCAATTGCACTCCTTGCAGTAACTCTTGCTCAGATAGAGAAACAATTGAAACTCATTCCTCTTTCTCTCTCCCTCTCTCTTAGATTTCAAACATTCAACAAGAAATCATTCATACATAGCATAAAATAAAATGTATAGTAGAAAGAGTAAAACATTCATGAGCATAACATTCAAAGATGCATACACAGAGAATATATGAATACCATGAGTCTGAATCACAACTTTCTCATATTAGTTCAGAACTTCTATACATGGAGTCTGCTATACAACTCTCTCTCTCTCTATGTTCCTCCTCTATGCTCTCCTATTCTTCATCATCATGTTACAATACACAATGAGGGTGTCTATATTCTGTTTTCCCTCTCTCCTTATAAACTGTATAATCTATGCATTAAAGCTACCTACTAACATAAATGCCTTCTTAGTCCTTTAGACAAGAGAGGGTCACTCAAGGTCTGATTACAATCTATTAGTACGCCTCTCCTTAACTATCACATTTAAGTTTGGGGCATCCAATCTTCAAAAAATTTTAAACAATGTATCATGTGCTCAAAATGTGTTGTGTTGCCGCACACTCGCTTGACATTGGCGATGCTCCTGCAACATACTCCCTCACTTGAAAATTTTCATGGGCTCTTGTCCATGAGCTCTCGCACGGTTTGCCCATGATTTTGAATCTCTGCTTCATTTTCCCACCTGGCATCTTCAACTAGATGTCCTTTCCACTTGATCAAGTATTCAAAGTATTCCCTTCGTCTGGTCTTCTTGCTGACCCTTTTGTCCAGTATGCGCTCCATCTGCGGCTTTTCTGCAACTGGAATCTACTTTTACCATTGAAACTCTAACTGTTCATCATTTTTTCCTTCTTCCTCAGCTTTGTATGGGTACAAATCTGAGACATTGAATATCAGAGAAATTCTGATCCCATCGGGTAATTCAATCTCATAAGCATTTGCCCCAAATTTCTTCAAGATCTTACATGGTTCGATCTTCTTCATCTCCAGTTTATTATATGTTCCCTTCAGGAACCTTTCCTTTCTCAAATGTGCCAGAATCAGATCACCAACCTCAAATTGAAGTTGTCTTCTATGCTGATCTGCTCTATGCTTATATTCCTGTCTTGAATTCTACAATCACTCCTTCACTTGGCTGTGAAGTTCCTTCATCACCTCTGCATATTCTTCTGCACTAGCACTCCTAGTCGCATTATGTTATGAAACTCTCAATTCAGAAATTCCCCTCGGCTGTATGCCATAGACAATCTGAAATGGACTCTTCCCTGTACTTCTGTTGATTGAATCATTATAAGCAAACTTCGCATGTGGTAATATGTTGTCCCACTGGCTGTGGTGTTCTGTCACCAGGCTTCTCAGCAAGTCTCCCAGACTTCTATTTACCACTTTTGTTTTTCCATCCGTTTGAGGATGATAAGCTG
This sequence comes from Picea glauca, assembly GCA_000966675.3. NCBI lineage: Eukaryota > Viridiplantae > Streptophyta > Pinopsida > Pinales > Pinaceae > Picea > Picea glauca. The sequence continues at coordinate 68,700 of JZKD02S0175474.1, read as the reverse complement.
AACTAAACGACAAGTTAGTTCCCAGCTTCTTCCATAAGGTCCTCCAAAAGTTTCCCACAAAATTAGTGTCTCGATCCGAAACTATCCTCCTTGGTAAGCTGTGAAGTTGAATGACTTCTTTGAAAAACAGATTCGCAATGTGAGTTGCGTCACTATTTTTCTAACATGGAATGAAGTGTGCCATCCTGGAAAATCTATCCACCACCACAAAGATTGAGTCAAATCCTCTTTTTGTTCTTGGCAACCCCAATATGAAATCCATGTTGACTACATCCCACGGCCTCTCAGGTATGGGAAATGGTTGATAAAACCCCACATTATGTTTCCTTCCCTTCGAATGCTGGAAAATTCTGCATTTATCTACAAATATTTTGATGTTGGCTCGCATTCCTAGCCAAAAATATGACTCATTCAGCTTTGCGAACATTTTTTCATGACCAAAGTGTCCTGCCAATCCACCACTGTGTTTCTCCTTCAGTAGGTTCTCCCTCATGGAGCATTTTGGAATACAAAGCTGATTGCCTTTAAACAGTAATCCCTCATGGATCATGTATTTTGTCCATTGACTCCCGTCTCCGAGAATTTGATTCTCAACTGCTTCATACACCTCTTTAAAATCTGGATCATCTTTATACATGTCCCTGGGGTCATCAAAACCTAATGTTTTGACTCTGAACTCCTGCAACAACAAACACTTCCTACTCAAAGCATCAACAACTTTGTTAGCAGTTCTAGAAATATATTTAATCACAAAAGTGAAATTTTGCATATGTTCAACCCATTTAACATGTCTCTGATTCAAATTTTCCTGTTGAGTCACAAACTGCAGTGCATGATTGTCACTGTATAAGACAAACTCTTTGGGAATCAAGTAATGCCTCCATTTCTTCAATGTCTGGATGATAGCATAGAACTCCTTGTCATATGTGGAGTACTTCACCTTTGCTTCATTCAGCTTCTTGCTGAAGTATGCTATCGGCCTGTCCTCTTGACTCAGGACTACCCCTATTGCAAATCCACTTACATCTCATTTCACCTGAAATGTCCTTTTGAAATCTGGTAACACCATAATTGGTTTTTCTATGATCTTCCTCTTCTCTTTTGTCTAGTGAAAAGACTTGTGTCTTTTCCTCACTGTATCCATCATTGGTGCACTAATTCCATTGAAATTCTTAATGAACTTTTCATAGAAACTAGCTAATCCGTGAAAGCTTCTCACCTCAAATATACTCTTCGGTGATGGAAAATTCTTGATTACTTCCACCTTATATGGATCCATCCTCAACTAATCTGCAAAAATAACAAATCCCAAGTAAATGAGCTATGTCTTCATGAATGAGCATTTCCTCATGTTTATCAGCAGCTTCTCTTGTTGTAATCTCTTCATCATAGTAGCCAAGTGTTTTAGATGCTCTTCCTTTGTTTTACTGAAAATCAGTATGTCATCCAGATACACAATAACAAATTTCCCGATGAATTCCTTCAGTACTTCGTTCATCAACCTCATAAAGGTACTTGGTGCATTTGTTAAGCCAAACGACATAACAAGCCATTCATACAACCCTTCGTTAGTCTTGAAGGTTGTTTTCCATTCATCACCTTCTCTCATGCGAATCTGGTGATAACCACTTTTCAAATCAATCTTCAAAAAATATTTTGCTCCACTTAAGCAATCCATCAAATCATCCATCCTCGACAATGGAAACCTATACCTGATAGTTATCTTGTTAATGGCTCTTGAATCAATACACATCCTCTAGCCTCCGTCTTTCTTTGGACTGAGTATTGTTGGAACAACACATGGGCTCAAGCTTTCTCTAACCAACCCTTTGTCCAACAAATCTTGGACTTGTCTTTTGACCTCTTCATTCTCTTGTGGCACTAGTCTGTATGAGATCAATATGGTGACTCACACTTCTGATTGGTGGCAACGAACGAGGTAGTTCGTCCACTACTATGTCAGCGAACTCTTCCAGCAGCTCCTAAACTTCTTCTGGTAGATCATCCACTCTTATGTTGGTCAAAACAATCATTGGCTTCCCGACTACAATGAATTGTGGTTCCTCCTTCTTCTTGACCTCGTTAAGGATTTCCTTCCCGCTCATGAGAAGTACAATGTTACTTACTTTAGTCTTCACTTCCTTATCTTTGATTGGAAGCAACATATGAGTTCTCCCATTCTTTTCTAGGGTGTATGTGTTTATCCTCCCATCATGAATCACAATTATGTCATATTTTCATGATCTACCCAACAATAAATGGCAAACATCCATAGGAATAACATCGCAGAGTATCTTATCATTATATCCTCCTATCTTAAATTTAACTAAACATTGTTTAGTGACATTTACCTGATGTCCCTTTTGTAGCCATGAAACTCTATATGGACTTGGATGTTCAATCGTCTCCAGCTCCATCTTTTCTACCATCTCTGTCGAAATGAGATTGGCTATGCTACCACTGTCCACAATGACCTTGCATACCATGTCCTTGGTTTTGCAAGCAGTCCGAAAAAGTTTGTTTCTCTGTATTGTGTTCTCCACCTCCTTCTCTGGTGTCAAAAGAACTTTTCTCATCATCAGCGATATTTCACCTTCAACATCCTCTACCTCAACATCTCGCCTTTGTGCTTCGGTGATGTGAGTCTCTCCACCCCCTTTATTTTTATCTGGACATTCATAATATTTGTGTCCATTCTTTCCACACATGAAGCATTTTATCACTCCACCTCTTCCTCTTCCTCTACCTCTAGTATGAGGAAAAATATTATTATCAACATAATCTCCTCTTGGTTCGGTATGCATCCCTCTCTGTTCAGCATATTGTCCTCGCTGTGAGGTTCCACCTCTTTCAGTTCGAGCCTGAGGTTTCTTCTAGTCCTCCTTGGGCTTCTAATTTTTATCTTAGACAACTGATTTGCCCCTGGCTTGACTTCTGCCTCGGCCTCTTTGACCCTCTTTTCGACTCAGCTTCTCTTCATCTTTTAGAGCCACCTAATAAGCATCTTCCACCGTTCAGATGGTTACCATGATCACCTCATCCTGAATGTCATATCTCAGGCCATTTAGGTATCTGGCAACTTTTTCGTCATCACTCTCCTGATGACCTAACCTGATGTTCAGCCTGTAGAATTCTTCAGTGTATTCTTTCACTGTCATCAACTTCTATCTCAGGTTTTGCATCCTCCTGAACATAGTGATCTGGTAATATCTGGGGATTAATTTCGCCTTCATCTTCGCGATCATTCTATCCCAACTCTTGATTTTATGCTTGCCTTTGCAGCATCTGTGAGTTTGTAGTTCATCCCACCACAATGATGCATGTCCTTTTAGTCTTGTGAAAACATGTCTGACCTTCTTGTCTTCCTCGACATCTTCGTAGTCGAAATAAGTGTCTAGAGCTCTAATCCAGTCTAGAAGCTCTTCAACATCCAGGTTTCCCTCATAAACTGGAATGTCCATTTTTTCCCTGGCACCCATTCTTGAAATATCCCTAATCAAACGTTCGTTTGCTGCATCTTCGGCTGCAACTTCTTATTCTTCATGTTCAACTTCCACTTCTCTTTGGGAATCACTAAGATATCCAATACCGACTATGCGTCTCTGTCATGTCTCCATATCCTCAAGTCTGGCGTGTAAATCTCGCATTTCCCTTTCCATGGTTGGGTCAGGAATCTGCCTACCTCTTCTTCTTGGTATTTCCCTTTCCTCTGGCAGATCGGGTGTTTGCATATCCCTTCTTCTTGGCGGCATGGTGAATTTTCCTGTTCCTTTCTATAGAAAGAAAAGAACCCTTTCTACGCTCTGATACCAAACCTAGTGCAAACGCTCCCTCTGCCTCGGCAAAGGCCTCTACGCTGACCTCCCAGTCTTAAGGATCATTCTAATTCCACCCTCGAGCTGAAGTAGCTCTTTGATCTCTCCTCAGAATCTATAATAAAATCAACCCACAGGGCTTTTCTAATCCTTACAGCCTTTAGGCCCGATTGCTTTTCCGTTCACAATAGAAAAATAAAATTTCAGGCTTCGGGGTTTCACAATCCCTGATGTCACAAACCTTTGCCTTCTCGATTGCCTGATCTCTAATATCTTGAGATGCTTCAACTTCTGCTAGTCCCCTGGGATAGACTTTTGGGTCCATACGACCTCCCTTTTATGTGACCGCAGTCCTATGTCCTTTTTGGATTTTGGGGTTTCAAATGTTGAAATGCATTTTCCCTCGATTCTTTCGATCTCTAGAATTCTGATCTCCCGATATGACTTCCTTTTCGGGACTTTCCCCAGAATTCGATATTGTTTCCATGCATCCTCAAAGATGGACAGTCCTCGTCACTTCGCAATTTCGGGAAAACAAATGAATTTTGGTTCTTTCCCAGGGAAATCCCAAAATTTCGATTCCCGACCTCCCGTTATGATGAGATGACGTCAGCTGGGCCCCATAATGGAGCTTTCCTCCTTATCAGGATTTCAGACTTCGTAGTTCCAAAATGTAAGTGTTTCCTGTCTTCAGGATTCGTGAAACGCCGAACCTCGACTTCTCAGATTTCCGACACGCGTCCCAAATGGATGGATGGTTCAGATCAAACCTCGAACTTCATCAAATGAAAAGTAAAAAACGCTCACTTATGTGACTCCCAGTGCCGGATCTCTGAATTGAATGATCGCGCGACACACGTTCTTCCTTAAATCCACGGCTGTAATCCTTTCACTGTTTTGGGACTCAAAAGGTCTCGGACTCTTGGTCTCTAGACTTTCGAGATGCCGATGGCTCTCGATTCCTGCCACATGTCCCAATAGATGGACAGTTATGATTTGTTTTCGGGGTTTTCACTATGGATTTACCGACCTCTTGTCAATAGGACTTCGGATATTCCGAACTCTGACACCTCGATATCTCGATACCTTTCGGGACCTTCTCTCGGCTTGAGAGGTTTTAAACCCCGTGCAACTCCTGTCAGATCGGATGGTTGATGGGTATCTAAGTGGAGATCCGACCGTTCACAATCTTCTAAGCTTGCACCTTGGAAATCTAGTTGTAACCTCCTCGCTTCTTTGTCAGATCGAACGACTGACGGGTTTTTGCTAATTCTCTACAAAGAATTTTGACCGTCTGTTCCTTCCCTCTGACGATTCCTGCGAAGTGAACCAACGATTCTTTCCCAGACTTATCCACCTATGACACAAACTTTTGATGCCTTCTAATCACTCAATATGCACCAACTCCTTGTACTACCTTCAATAGTTTCAAAGGCTTTATCCTTCCTGAGCTTGCTCACAACTTCGAGCCTTAAATAAGACCCTTGCATGCACTCCTTGTGGAAACCTTCAAACACTTGAAGTGTTGAACGCTCTTCAACCTTGCGCACACTCTGCAGCAGCGGTATCTCAATACTTTACTCAGGTTCAAAACTTTGAGATTTTCCTCGGCCTGTACACTCCTTGCACGGCTCTTATGCCTGACTGCACCTCTTTGTGAATGAGAACAAAAGCTATCTAGTCTGATCTTTCAAAGACAACCCTCTGACCACCTTGTCAACGCACTCCTTGCAGACAATTCAACTGCACGCTTTGTAGGAACTCTTGCTCAGATAGAGAAACAATTGAAACTCATTCCTCTTTGTTTCTCCCTCTCTCTTAGATTTCAAACATTCAACAAGAAATCATTCATACATAGCATAAAATAAAATGTACAGCAGAAAGAGTAAAACATTCATGAGCATAACATTCAAAGATGCATACACAGAGAATATATGAACACCATGAGTCTGAATCACAACTTTCTCGTATTAGTTCAGAACTTCTATACATGGAGTCTACTACACATCTCTCTCTCTCTCTATTCCTCCTCTATGCTCTCCTATTCTTCATCATCATGTTACAATACACAATGAGGGTGTTTATATTCCATTTTCCCTCTCTCCTTCTAAACTGTCTAATCTATGCATTAAAGCTACCTACTAAGATAAATGCCTTCTTAGTCCTTCAAACGAGAGAGGGTCGTTCAAGGTATGATTACAATCTATTAGTACACCTCTCCTTAACTATCACATTTAATTTTGGCGCATCCAATCTTCAAAAAATTTTAAACAATGTATCATGTGCTCAAAATGTGTTGTGTTGCCCCACGCTTGCTTGATGTTGGTGATTCTCCTGCATCAGATTGAAAACCTTTATATTATCGTCCATAATTGGCAAAACCTGGCACAAATGGAATTGCATTGGAAACCCTTCTCTCATGTTTTCAATTTTTCCTCGAAGATATCATGCATTTATGTTTCGAATTCAGCCGAACATGGAATTTAGTTTTCGAATTCAGTGGAACATGTATTGATGGCCCTGGTTCTCTTAACAAATTCACAGGTTCCAATGGATATCTCCAAAACTCCATCCAAATTCCATGGTTTTGACTAGATCTCTCTAAATTTCCATCCAAATATGGTTCCTCGGTCATTGATGACAAAAATTGGCGCGAATGCGATCGAAATGGAAACCCTCAAATTTCAGATTTTGGAAGTAAATGATCAATTTTTTGTGGGTTTAAATTATTTTTGAATTTTATTTAACCTTCCATTTGAACCCCATTTCATTCCATGGTGGTCATTCTATTCAGTGTTCAACTAGAAGTGAACAGTTTTTGGTCGGTTTCAACTCAGAAAGCGAGTCGTTTTTGGTCAGTTTCAACTAAGAGGGTTGTTATGTACAAAATTCTTTGGTCTGATTGATACCTTTCTCAAACACATGGCATGTTTCTTCTAATATGTATGTTTGTTATTGTTATTTAACTATTTATTTTTTTTGCTTTGGAAAATTATATCCAACTTGCAAATTACAATTCATTTTTAAGTGATGGTGGGGAAAACTACTTGGGATTTGAGGATGTTTTGTATAACCAGTAAGCAAGCCAAGAAGCCATGGTGGTATGGTGTATTGTGTGTAAGACTTTGTGTGTTTGCATGTACATAGTTAGAATATCCAAAAGTATCCTTAAGAAGAACACATTACTGGACACCTCAGTTATGAATCAGAAAAATAAATTTGATGAATCAGAATGTACACCTCAGTTTTGTCATAAAAAATGTTCATTTGACATTCCTCTTCCATGAGTAAATATTTTTGGCAGTTACAACATCATCGACATAAAAAAAAAGAGAACATCAGTTGTCCTTTATACAATTATGGGTTTTTGGAAACAATGGTACAAGAAAGAGATGTGAAGGTTGCATTCACATGGCATGATCATTTAAATCATTTCCGTGGCAAGCTTAGGGGAACTGAGTTGGAAGTCAAGATGAATTATCCCTGGTAGAGTTCTACGAGTTAGAAAATGTTAAAGTACCATGAAAAATACTATAAAATAAAGGCTAATGTATATGAAGTATGGGATGAAGTGTTGAACCAAACTCAAATAGAAGGTGCTTGTTTGGAAGTATCCAACCATTCCAACTAATGTCCTTAAAGTTGTTGAGATTATACATAGAACTGAGGTGTCCATTGATGCCAAAAGTATCCTTAATAAGAAGACATTATTGTTTTTATAGGAGCGGTTGAAAGCATCTAATTTATAAATAAGAAGGTTTACTGATATCATTGATTAGATGTGCAAATTGAGTATGTTATCTTCCTAGGATGAGAACACCTAGTTGATTCCATAATCCAATCATCTTGATCAAATGGAGTAAGAAAATAATTTTGTGGATGATATTAATTCCTTCATTTAGCCACCTACAATTTACGAACTTATGGAATTATTAGAGCCCTTTATTGCTATTTTGGAGAAGCCAACTACTCTAAAATCTACTTTGCACAATATTTCCTATAGGTCTATGGCAGAGTTAGATTAGCATGGAAAAATGATATACTACATTTAAACGGTCATTTCTATTCTTTTTTTGATAGCTTCCATGAAATTTAATCAACTTTGTTGCAACCTGATTGATATTTGATGCTTCTAATGGAAAATTTAAATTTTAAAGGCTTCCTTTGAATTTTGCATCCATGGTGGACTACCATTGGTATTGTCAAGAGGAAAAATGACTTCTTATGAGGGGAGGAAAATGGGATCCATTGCTATTCGATGGTTGGAAGCAATAACATTCAAATAGGAAGATAATTTCCCAACGATCAATGACCTATCATGTGGAGGAAAATGGGTCTATTAGTGTTTTACAAACACAAATGATAATCCTTGTAAGCTCAAAAGAAGAGAAGAACCCTGACCTATTGAGTAAATATTTTATAGGCCTATAAAAAATTACAAATAGAACACCAAAGGTAGTTACTAGTTCGAAGATCCCTTGTCAAGAAAATCCAAGGTAAAGATTCCATGGTAATCTTGGGTAACCCCTATATATCCTTTACAACTCTAATTGATGTTTGTTGCTAGATACATTTCATTCAGATTTTAATGGAAATTTTTTTGAGGAGAGAATCTTTGAGACAAGCATCATATCTATTTTCTTGTTTAGTGTAATTTGTACTTCATCTCTATTTTGTAGACACCGTGAGGAGAATGAAGGAAAGCCAATAATTCTTTTGAGTCAGAAAAAAAATTGATTTGACATTCCTCTTCCATGAGTAAATATTTTTGCCAGTTCCAGCATTGTCGGCATCAAACAAGAGAACATTAGTTGTCCTTTATACAATTCTGGGTTTTTGGAAACAATAGTATAGGAAGGAGACATAAGGATGCATTCACAGGGAATGATCATTTAAATGATTTATGTGGCAATCTTAGGGGAAATGAATTAGAAAGAAAGCTAACTTCTCCCTGGTAGAGTGCTACGAGTTAGAAAATGTTGAAGTACCATGAAAACTACTATAAAATGAATCCTAATGTAGATGTAGTATGGGATGAATTGTTGAACCAAGCTCAAACAATAGATTCTTGTTTGTAAGTATTTCCAACCATTCCCACTAATATCCTTAAAGTTGTTTGGTTTATAGACGTAACTGGGGTGTCCATTGATGCCAAAAGTATCGTCATTTGAAATGCATGACTAAGTTCACCATTCATTGAAATATTGTAATTTGATGAACAACCTATAATCATGAGGTATTCTACGATGAAAATAGAAGAAAACTAAAACTATGTTGATTCATAGCAACCCAACTACAAGGAAACATCCATTGTAATGGATTCATAGATAGATGAAAACAAGGGAGTTGGCTAAAGAAAAATCTCATAGCCAATCAATGTTAAGGATCAAAAATCTTTAGAGAAAAGTAAGAAGATAAGGGAACATGTCAATAAAGGTGTTATTGTAGATAGAAGGAGGCTCATTCCATTTTCATGAGAATGGCCACTTAACTATCATGAATGAAGTTTTGTATTAGACATGCAATCCACCCTTTTCTTTGTTGAAAGAGTAGTAGAAAATGGAACTTTGACAATGTTAAGAAATTAAGGAAACACATACCTTTAAAATATTTTCCCAAAAGAAAGTTCCTATCTCTCTTTTAAGTGTCTCGACTCTCAAGGGAAAGGGAAAATCCCAAAAGGATTCTTTGCATCAATGTATTGAGTGAAGTAGTTCTATGAAGACCTTTCATATCAAGTGTCTTCGAAAGGAAAAGACAAGCATAACATAACCAACTACAATGTTGATGCATGAAATATAACAGTTACAGGTCCACTGAAATTTAACAATGTTGATGTTGATTGTTATCCCTAGATGCAGGTCCACTGAATTATTTCTGAATCACCTTGGATAAACATATCCTCAAGTAAAATATCTATTAGAGATGGGAATGATGGAATTATAAGCATAGCCCATTAACTTTGAAGGGGCATAAACATGCATTTATTGAACACTAAAATTGTTTTACAAACTAATTGATCCTTTACTTATATAACAACACTTCATCCAATATTTAGAATGAATCATTTCACTTAAATAGGGTTGATGAATGTGGAAATAAACTAGAAACATATCTTAGTGTTAGCATCAGAAGTCACTCCTAGATTGCTTGCAGGAGTAGAGCCTGACACCCATCAGTTTAATGTCATGATTTGTTATAAAGGGGTGATCAAATGGAAGGAAACTCAGAACAATATCGTCTCAACTCTAAAACTAGGCTAGGCATGCATGGGCAAATGAGGTCTTAGATAAACTTCAAACAGTGAGTTGTAATAAAAGGTGAGCAGGGGGAAGATTTGTATAAGAAGAGTGCAAAGGTCTTTCATAAACATCAGGATTCTAACAGACTGGAGAAGAAAGCATCCAAACACAAGATCCTCTTACATTCAAACATAGAAGACAAGAGAATACATGAATGTCACAACAAATCCTTTATCATAACAAAAATGCAACAATTCATGCGAATCATTCGATCACGAACTCCCTGGTATGAGACATAAACATAGATGGAGTAAGAAAATTGTTTGTCATAAAGCAAGAAATCTCAGATACAGATGCATAACCAGGAAACTAGAATGTTGTTAAAACTATATAGTCAGGAGCTGTGCTCTACCATCGATGGATACAAAAATGGAGAAAACCCCTACATATACTCAAAACAATAATAGCAACAAAATCGAGACGTTGCATTAAAACTCTGTGTCTGCATGGCTTCTGACAATCTGCACCTACAATCTCTGAATGATCGTGCACCTACGACGGACGCAATTGAACTCCTGACAGCTTCGTGGGTGAATTGATGTGCCTTTAATTCATCACCGAACTTTCCCATTATGGCGGAGGCGACGTCCAACCACCACCAACTACTTCAATAACTACTTCATTGGGATTGAGGATGGCCCGGCCAACTCGACATCGCTGCAACATGGAAGACCCTTTGCGCTGCCACCTGGATTAGCTGAATGGCCTGATGAATAGGCATGGAGGCCAGCACAAAGAATGGGGTGCATAACGGGGGGTGGTGGTGCTGAGACTATGAGGGTGAGACGAGAGGTGATGAGGTGTGAGGGGGTTTAAAGGGGGAGACACATGGCAGAAGGAAATAAGCGGAGGGGACGAGAGATGACACATAATGGGCACACTCTTAGTGGGAGGATGACGTGGAAGGGAGTGGGACACATGGCAGACGATGAGTGGACGGTGAGATGGGGGGAAGATACCACATGGATGGAAAGGGGCCTGCGCTAGATAAAATCAAGGAAGCTGAGAAGGATGAGACCGTCCGAGCGCCGTTGATTCGGGTGCACCAATCTTGGTTGTCGGAAAGATGTACGCCTGATTCCGGACCCCCCCCCCCTCCTCTTAAAGGTAGAAAGGTGGGGGGAGACCTGAATATCCTTGCGTGTCGTTGATCTGGGCGTCATGATCTCGACCGTTGAAGAGGTGGACTCCCGATTCCAGACCCCCCCCTCCACTTAAAGGTAGAAAGGTGGTGGGGCTCTGGAATCCAATGCACGCCATTGATCTGGGCACGTGAAATCCTGTCGTCCAGAGTTCATTTCCAATTAAACACGGACGCATTTGCGTCCAGAACTTAGGACAAGTGGTTTTTTAACCGATTCTTTGCATTCTAACCCCCTTTACAAGAAATATCGCTAACATTTGGCTCCATGGGGGATAGAGTCGTCCTTGTGATGCTCTAAGAATGCTTTTTGCAGATTCAGTGCCTTGTTGTTGGGCTATGGAGTCATTTATTATGTTGAAAACAAAAACAATATTTACAAAACAAAAGAGCCGACTGCGGCTCACAAAAAACATATTTTCAAGAAATGCTCATTTACTGGGCCACTAAAAACTTCTTTTCCTTCCAGATCCTACAACCTGTAAGTGTTGTTTGAAAAATACTTCAAGGATCTTGAAAGGCCTAAACAAGAGGGCATCAAACTTACTGTTCTTGCTCCTGTCTTGCCTGGGTGCGTCCCATTTGAGCACCAGATCACCTAGCTCGAATTCTTTCTTTTTGCTCTTCCTGTCGAAAGACTACTTGATATTCTGTTGATGATTATAGGCCCTATCCATGACCTATTCTCTGATCTGCTGCACTTCCACCATCTGATGAATCCTTTTGACCATATGGTCAGGCTCTCCTTCAAAGTCCTGGAGGAAATTTTCCACAGATAAGGCGAGCTGAGTGGGGAAAATGACCTCTATTCCGTAAACAAGTTGGAAAGGCGAAATGCCTAGGGATTTCTTGGTTGTCACCCGATCATCCCAAAGAGAAAATTTGAGCTTTGAGTCCTAGGCCCTTTTATTGTCCTCCAGTAGCTTCTTGATGAGCTTTATCAAACTTTTATTGGAGGACTCTACCAGTCCATTTCCTTGAGGATAATAGGGAGTAGAGTGAATCATTGAAATCTCGAACTGTTCACAGAACTTGACCAGAGGCTCAGATCGAAAGGGGGAGGCATTGTCAGTGACAATTTTGCTAAGGCAGCCAAATATAGCTATGATATCTTCCAGGAAGCTGATAATCACTTTGTGAGAAGTGCTTCTGGTAGGGACAACTTCTATCCATTTGGTGAAATAGTTGGTCGCAGTCAGAATCCATCTATGCTAGCCACTTGAGGGAGGATGAATTTCTCCGATGAAGTCCAATCACCACTGTTGAAAGGGTGTTGAAACTACTATAGGCTTTAATGGCAGATATTTGAGTTGCTTCTTTCCTGAGAACTTATGACATTTGATGCAAGCTCTGATTTCTCTGCAGACATCAGGAAATAAAGTGGGCCAGTAATACCCAGCTCGGAGGATCTTGTGAGTTGTGGTCTTCCAAAAATGATGACCTCCGCAGAGACCGCTATGGAAATCGAGCATAACCTTATGGGCTTTCTGTGGGTCTAGACACCTTAGTAATACCCCTAGAGGGTCTTTCTAATACAAGTCTTGGTCAATGAGGCAATATCTGACCACTTTGAGCTTTAAGGCTCTAGCCTTACTTTTTCCCAATCCATCAGGGGGCTTTAATTCTTGCAGAAAGTACAAGATATCCTTGTACCAGGGGCATGATGCTAGTGATATGGCACCTTGGAAATGCTTGTTGGATGGATCAGCTTGCTCATTGATGAAGTTAATTCCCAAGGCATTGCAGTTGGATTCAGCCAACAACTTGGCCAAACCTCGCCCCTTTATCAACTTGGTGGGCTTAATCTCCAGATCAAACTCTAGGATATTGGTGATCCATTTACCTCTCCTCCCGTTTATGTCAGGATGTATAAGAATGTCCTTCACAGAGGTTGAAGGGACATATGCAGTGATATTTGAGTGCAAGACATAGAATCTAAAAGATTTAAGAGCCTTCACCAGGGCATAGGCCTCCTTCTCCATGATCTCGTACCGGATTTCTACGTCTCTCAATGCCTTGTTGTAGAAAGCAATAGGCTTCTCTTGCCCTTGATCATTTTTCTGCAACAAAACTATTGCTACTGTATCACAGGAAGAAAAAGAAAATATCAGAAAATCTTTGGAATAATCGAGACTGATTAGCATAGGTGCCTCAGTCAACGCCTTCTTTATTTGGAAAAAAGATTCCCTGGGTTCAGTGGTCCATTTTACTTCATTTCCCTTTCTGAGCGTGGTTGTGATGTGTTTCACTAGCTCGACAAAATTTGAGACGAATCTCCTCAGAAAATTAATCTTCCCCAAAAATGCCTGAACCTCTTTCTTAGATCTGGGAAGTGATAGGGTCTGAAGTGCTTCCACCCTCCCAGGATCAATTCTCACTCCCTCTGCTGACACTATATGGCCTAATAGCTTCCTTTCATTCATAGGAAACAAAGATTTCTTTGGATTCAGGGAAAGGCCGAACCTGCGACACTTCGAAAAAAATCTTCTCAGGTGGTAATAGTGTTCCTTATCAGTCTTGGAGAAGACTGTTATGTCATCTAGGTAGATCACCACAAAATTATCTTTCTCCCCGATGAAGGCTATGTCCATGGCTCGCTGAAATGTTGCTCCTGCATTCATCAATCCAAACGGTATTTTGGCATACATGAATGTGCCCCAAGGAGTGGTGAAGGTCATTTTTTCCCTGTCCTCAGGCATGACTGATATCTGATTGTAACCAGAAAAGACATCAATCATGGATATTCTAGATGCACCAGTGATCTTCTGCAATATGTGTTCCATGTTGGGCAGGGGATAATTGTCTTTTCTTGAGCTCCTGTTTAGGTTCTTGAAATCAACACAGAGTCTGATTTCACCACTTTTCTTCCTCACGGGGACCAAGTTGGCCACACAATCGGAATATCTCAAGGGGACGATGATTTGGGCATCTAGCAGCTTCTTCACTTGTTTATCCATGACATGTAGCAACATGGGATTTATCTATCTCAGCTTCTGTTTGAATGGTTTAGCCTCCTCCTTTAGCGGGATCTTTTGCTCAATGACAGATGTGTCATACATCTTGAGGTCTTCGTAGGTCCATGCAAACACATCAACAAACTCCTTCAGCAACATAGTATATCCGGCCCTCTGTCCCTCGGTCAAACTCCTTGACAACTTGACAAACTTTGGCTCCTATGGTGTGCCTATGTTGCACTCAGTCGGGTCAACATCATCTCCTGAAACTCTCCCCTTTACTGCCACATCGTTCCCATCAAACAATCTCTCTAATGGGACCAATCCCCTCAGAATGTAATTGCTCAATAGTTGAATAATCTGGTGGTTAGCAATTTTATTCAAAAACTCCCCAGGGTGATGGTCACCTTCCATGTCAGGATCCTCATCTATGTGAAATGCAGAAATGTCATCAACGGATTGGAGAAATTTTTCGATCTCCAGATCATCTTCAAATACTTTCCAATGTTTGACATTGTCTGGTACAAAAGGTTTGTATTTTACTTCAACATCATATCTGACCATAGGCGGTGAAGGAACTTTGAGAAAACTAGTTGTGACAGCTAAAAGGTCGGCTGAGGCATTTTCTTCCCTCAGAATGAAAGAAATGTTAAAATCTAAGAAGAAATTATCCACTAGGTCCCATACCTCATTCCTGTAATTCTTGAGTCGAGGATGCTTGGCCTGATAAACATTTTTGACCTGCTGGACAATCAATTTTGCATCTCCAAACAAAACCATCTCCTTTACCCCCATTTCTTTTGCAGCCCTCATACCTAGAACACGAGCTTCATACTCTACCACATTCTTAGTGATTTCGAATTCCCGCTTGTATGACTGAGATATGGTCTCTTGACAGGGTGATATGAATACCACTCCGGCACCTGCACCTATACTG
Organism: Picea glauca; assembly: GCA_000966675.3. Classification (NCBI taxonomy): domain Eukaryota; kingdom Viridiplantae; phylum Streptophyta; class Pinopsida; order Pinales; family Pinaceae; genus Picea; species Picea glauca. The sequence continues at coordinate 53,551 of JZKD02S0175474.1, read as the reverse complement.
GAGGAAGATCCATCAAAGAACATCTTCCAAACAGAGGCGGTTGGAGGAGGCACCTCCTGATTAATAATGGGTTGTTTTCTAATCGGTAAAGGGGACTCAGGAGTCTCAGTGATCTGTAACAAACTAGACCCTAAGTTAGTGTCAAGTGAAAATATGGGGTGATTAGTGGGGTTTGCTTCATCACTGACAATGTAGGCTAGCTGGGCTTCTTTGTACAGTCTCCTGTGTTCCCCTCCAAAAATTGGAATGGTGGCATATGTGAGATCCATCTGTAACGTTCCTCCAGGTCTCTTAATGCAAGACCTTGACAACAATATGCCAAACTTGGGGGGAACATCAGCTACCACAATATCCATGACCATACTTTTCATGGGTAGCTGAAACAAAGAAAATACCAGGTCCTTGATGACTCCCAAACATTTCACCCTCCTGGAGTCAAAAGAATACAGGTCATGATAGGTTCGGGTGACTTCTAGCCCTAGATCTTCCATGACGGTTTTGGGCATGAGGTTGTGAGAAGCCCCAGAATCCATTAAGAAGTTGTGCAACACTTTATCATGTATGTTTAGGTATGTGTAGAAAGGGGGGGATGAGTCATCTCTATCTTCCACCATGGGGCCTAGGACAACTGCTGGCTTTTCATCTTGGAGGTTTATGGAGTCTGTGGGAAGGCATGAGGCTTCAGACTGTAAAAGCTCAGAGAAGCATTTTTTTAATTCTCCATGTTTAATCAGCTCAGTGAGGGGCACAGGGATTCCGATCTTTTGAATTTCATGCTCGAAACTAAAAGAAGATGTAAACCTTGGAATTTCTCTTATTTCAGGGACATGATTGTGGACAATGGGAGAGATGGGTTGATATTTTTTACCTCTGTGACTGTCTACTACTTTATTAGTAGGCTTCTCTGCTCTAGTGGACTGCTCAGGAATATCAGGTGCTGCTGTCCTTTTGTCAGACCTCAGGTTGTACCCGCCTTGACCACCGCCAACCTTATCTCCCTTGCTTAATTCATTTAGTTTACTGTCCATGAGAGACTCCTCATATGATGATTGGGTGAGATGAGGAAAAGGAGGAGTGTCCCCAAAGCAATGGATTTCAGGATCCAGCTCGTTTTCTTCCCTTTCTTCATCTTCGGCCACAAAATTGTTCTGAAAAGGGGGCTGGATTCTCTGGTCTTCTCTGTCTCTTCCCCTTTCCTTTTGCACATTTGGGGGAGAAAAATTGTTTGGCCTTCTTAAACCTCCCTTGTTTTTGGCGTTATGGGGACCTTTGTATGTTTTCCTCCCTTCCACCCTCATTCTCTCCATCTTTGCAGACACAGACTTCACCATCCTGGTCAATTCATCCACGTGAGGGTGGGGCACCAATGTGCCAGAAGTTGAGGCTTCGGATTTCCCCTTTATTATGTCTGCGTCAGCCTTGTTCCTCAGTCTGTCAGCTGCTAATATGTTGGATTCCACCTTAATGGCCGCATCTTGCATCTGAGCTAAGGAGGTGGCTCTTCTTTCTCTCAATAAAAGGCAGAAATCAGGGTCAAATGCACCAGCATAGGAAATTTGAGCAGAGGCTTCTGAGGGCTTTATCTCTGCAGGAATCTTATTATACATCTTATTGAATCTTTTGGAGAAGTCAGAGACATACTCTCCTTCCATTTTCTTCAGAGACCCAAACTCTGTCATGTAATACATGTAATCCTTCCTATCTCCCCACTACCTCAGGAAAACACTATCCAGGGCTTCAATTCTAGCAATAGACCCGGGGGCCAGTCCCCTGAACCATTTCCTCACCTTTCCATCTAGGCTCTGGATGAAGACTCTCATCCAAACATCTTCATTTTTAATGTTTAGGTTGTTTTCATAACTGTAGAAAGAAGCCAAATGCTCTTCTGCAGTTATGTCCCCTTCTCTAGTGAACTTGGGCATGTATTTCAAATATTCTCCAGCAGGGAGAGGATTCATAGGATGGGGTAGGATTAAGGGAGCATACCTAGCAACGACTATGGCATCCATTCTATTCAGAGGGGGATTAGCACCAGCCATAGGAATATTAGGTGGAGGAGAAATAGGAGGAGAAGGAGTTCGTGAAGGGGCTACTGGGAATGAATCTCGAAGTGGAGTGGGAAACAAGAGAGGATTCAAGGAGAAGGATAACGAGCTCAAGTAAGCATGTGCTCCTCTTTGTGCAGGAGTGGGGAAATATTCTGTGGTCGTGGGTCTACGCCAAGGTACAACTTCAGAGGAGAGGGGAGTGACAAGGATTTCTCCCTCCAATCCCAGGCCGGGAGGGGAAAACTCAGCAGGAACACTCCCAAAATTCAGGAAATGGGAAACCTCTGGAGAAGGTCTATCAAGAAACTGAGGAGGAGGAAAAGGAGTTCTTACAAAAGGAGATGGTGGATTAACTGTTTCGGCGGTATAAGCTTCTTCTTCAGGGGCCTTTCCTTTTCTGAGAACCACCTCTAGATCAGTTACAGGTGTAACCAAGGGCAGCTGTGGATGTGACCGCATATGTCTGCCTCTGGAAGCCACAATTAAAACAGCGGGTTCGCTCTAGTGGAGTCATCACAATGGAGTATCCAGGTGAACAGTAGCAATCTCAATAGTTTTGATATTTGATGCACCTTCAGAATCAACTGATCATTATCGTTCAAACCCGGGGAAAATATGCAACTTCGTCCCCGGCAACGGCGCCAGAAATGTTAGCATCAGAAGTCACTCTTGGATTGCTTGTAGGAGCAGAGCCTGACACCCATCAGTTTAATGTCACGATTTTTTATAAAGGGGTGATCAAATAGAAGGAAAATCAGAACAATATCGTCTCAACTCTAAAACTAGGCCAGGCATGCATGAGAAAATGAGGTCTTAGATAAACTTCAAACAGTGAGTTGTAATAAAAGGTGAGCGGGGGGAATATTTGTATAAGAAGAGTGCAAAGGTCTGTCATAAACATCAGGCTTCTAAAAGACTGGAGAAGAAAGCGTCCAAACACAAGATCCTCTTACATTCAAACATAGAAGAGAAGAGAATACAGGAATGTCACAACAAATCCTTTAACATAACAAAAATGCAACAATTCATGCGAATCATTCGATCACGAACTCCCTGGTATGAGACGGAAACATAGACGGAGTAAGAAAACTATTTGTCATAAAGAAAGAAATCTCAGATACAGATGCATAACCAAGAAACTAGAATGATGTTAAAACTATATAGTCGGGAGCTGTGCTCTACCATCGATGGATACAAAAATGGCGAAAACGCCTACATATACTCAAAACAACAACATCAACAAAATTGAGACATTGCATTAAAACTTTGCGTCTGCATGGCTTCAGACAATCTGCACCTGCAATCTCTGAATTATCGTGCACCTACGGTGGATGCAATTGAACTCCTGACAGCTTCGTGGGTGAATCGACATGCCTTTAATTCGTCGCCGGACTTTCCCATTATGGCGGAGGCGACATCCAACCACCACCAACTACTTCAATAAATGCTTCATTGGGATTGAGGATGGCCCGGCCAACTCGACACCTCTGCAACATGGAATACCCTTTGCGCTGCCACCTGGATTAGCTGAACGACCTGATGAATAGGCATGGAGGCCAGCACAAAGAATGGGGCGCATAACAGGGGGTGGTGGCGCTGAGACTATGAAGGTGAGATGAGAGGTGATGAGGTGTGAGAGGGGTTAAAGGGGGAGACACATGGCAGAAGGAAATAAGCGGAGGGGATGGGAGATGAAACATAATGGGCACACTCTTAGTGGGAGGCTGACGTGGAAGGGAGCGGGACATGTGGCAGACGGTGAGTGGACGGCGAGATGGGGGGAAGATACCACATAGACGGAAAGGGGCCCGCGCTGGCTAAAAGCAAGGCAGCTGACAAGGATGAGACCGTCTAAGCGTCGTTGATCTGGGCGCACCAATCTTGGCCATCGGAAAGATGTACACTTGATTCTGGACCCCCCCCCCCTCCACTTAAAGGTAGAAAGGCGGGGGAGTTCCGAAATCGCCTCATTCACCGTTGATCCGGGCATCATGATCTCGACCGTTGAAGAGGTGCACTCCTGATTCTGGACCCCGCCCCCTCCTCTTAGAGGTAGAAAGACGGGGGGGGCTCCGGAATCCAATGCGTGTCGTTGATCTGGGCACACGAAATCCTACTGTCCAGAGTTGATTTCCAATTAAACATGGACGCATTTGTGTCCTGAACTTAGGACAAGTGGGTTTTTAACCCATTCTTTGCATTCTAACCCCCTTTACAAGAAATATCGCTAACACTTAGCTCACAGTCAAGATAGACAAATGAATTACTTGCAAGATACATGTATCAAACTAATAAGAGAGAAATATTACGAAATAAATACACAAAGGATCAATCAAAATTGCTTAAATTCCGAAAAAAAAAAATACCTTGCTACCATAGAAAATTCATTCGACATATGACACATCAATCAGAGTTAATAACCTATTAATTAACTGTGAATCACTCTAAAAAGTGTACAATGATATATTGTTTGTACAAAATTTCTACAATGATTCTTCTAGTAATTAGAATAGAGAAGCAATTGGCAAAATTGCTAGTATATAGAAAAACTGTGGTAAAGAGGTTACTATCACAATACATGATCCATGATCAAAATTATATGGTTCTCTTTTTGCAGAATGGTTTCATTATCTAAAAGACAAAAAAAAAATGGAAGGTCTAAGCAGTTCTTTTATGGATTTAATAATAGGGTATTTACTATCCTTGCTCTTATTTCCTTTGAGGGAACCCTTCCAATTCTTAACTTCATCAAGATTAAGGCTCTCCATCATCATATAGAACATTACATTTAACCTACTCATCTTCCTCCAACCCCTTCCCTACAAATAGACATGGAATCTCTAGCCTCAAATGTATACTCTGTCATACTGAACCAGAACAATGAAGATTTTCAAATTTCCATCGGGTTTCCAACAAAATTTCCGAAATCCTTTGAGTATTAAAGGAAGCCAATAATGAGGCATGGATTACTCTCTATTCAAAGTGTGCCTTTCAGCTAGACTTTGACAAAAGTCGACGAGGAACGTAAAGACACGATCAATGTCAGAATATATATGGATGAATCAATGGACATGAGGAGTGCGTACTTATCATGATTGAAATGTTAGAAGAATGCAAGGCCACAATACTTATAGCAAGATTACTTCCTCTGTATCTTTGAATACCTCGTCTAAATTGCATGTGTGTTTATAGAACTGACGCATTTTACAGTATTTGTGTTGTAGTTGTGTAAGCATCTTGCTTGAAAATTTGGCGATGTTATTATTTCTCTCATAACCAACTCCTTTAGAATCACAATCTTGATAGGTTTAATTCTCTCAGGAGAGGGTAGTGAATATGAGGTACTTTTTCTTCCTGCAAATCCAAATGTCTATATCTCAAAATTTCTATCCAAAAAAATATGTAAGATAAATATATACTACTATAGGTTATTTTAGATGCAATTCATCAGAGATAGATCTTGGAAAGATTGGAAATAGAAATGAATCTGGAAGATTTTCGTTTACATGAGATGGAGATTGTGATGTTGAACAACACCCCAAAAAGAAGGCAAACAATGCAAGAGAACCCATATGTCAGAGTGGAGTGCTCCCTACAAATTGCATTGATTGTTTGGATCATACACTTGTTTCACAATTTGCATATGGTATGGAAGCTTTCGGTCGTCAGTTGTATGCTATGCGCTTGTCAAATGGACCCAAAGTGGATCTTGATAGTGGCATTTCTGCTACACTAATGGAAATGTACCAGAGTATGGGTGATTCTCTTGCAATTCAGTATGGTGGTTATGCTTTAGGATTATTACTTTACATCTCAATATTCTCTAATCTACTATTGTAGGTGTACAATGTGAATACACATAACTTTCAAGTTTTCATAGAGAGGTCACGAAATTCAAAAGCTACAGCACAAGATCATGAGTTTTTGAAATCAAACAAATGATATTACAACAATGCTTATACTGATGGGGAAAATTTGTATGCAGGATTCCATAAATTATTGTATATTGGACATATTATTTGATTGAAAATTAAAGCCGAAAAAGTGAAAAAATATAGTTAATATTGATTCACCCCCCTTTCCCCCTCTCTTAGTATCAACAAGTAGAAACACTGGTGGCACATGGATATCCAATATTTAACTTCCTAATTTTCACCATATTTATTTTATGCAACAATGAAGTGAGCATGGACTTCTTCGGAGCTATAACTAATATTATAAACCTCTTTTGGATGTGGGTATTTGAAAACAGATTCCTTGGATATTTTCAGTCGCAAGAAGGAAAGCCTACTTTGTGGGAGCTTGATTCATATTACTATCTTCATATTGGGGGGAATTGAAATGACACATGCACTGATAGTCAATTGTAAGTGTTTACTTTCAAAATTAAATAACTTATGGTGAATGCACAGAGAGGTCTCATGGATATATATAATGCATGGAGTTTCACAAACTCTTTAACAAATATACTTGTACTCTACAAGAAAACGTAGAAGATTGTATGAGTTCTAGTACTTGAAATTTTTGTTGATAAATTTTATTTCAAGAAAGCTTCTAATGATACTATAATGGAGGGTTTTGGAGAACCACTTCTTGATGCACTTCTTTTTTAAATGGATGTATTTTTTTGTTTCAATTTTGCATGTGTGAAATGTTTATTTGAAAAATATCTCGGGAAGGATTTCTCAACGAGCAGGTTATCTAAAGTTCATTATTGTTTCTTGTTCCAAGCATTGGCATTTTTTAAGGTCCCACATAAAGAATAAATCTTCAACACATTTTTTTTTGTGTATGGGTGATTTGTGTGTTGTGTGTTGACGAGTAATATATCGAGCACACATCTATAGTTCAAGTAAAATTAATATTTTCAATACAAAAATAAAGAGTTGATAAATATAAAAGAAAATGCTTGTCAATTTTTACGCCTTCTAATTTTTTCACCTTACTTGTTAGGGGTGCATTCTAGTGTTAATTCCCTCTTTCATGTACAATTGTAGCCATAGGAAAAATACTTGTCAATTTTCTTGCCTTCTAATTTCTGCACCTTACCTACTAAGGGTGGATTCTGCCATGCATAGATGAGTATTTATGTCCTCTGTAGCTAATTTGAATTATACAAAAAACAACAAACTACTATTTGGGATGACATGTTTGGGCTGAGAAACAGATTGATAAAATTATGTCTAAATATACAATCTAGGTTGAGGGGTAGACGAACACAATTTTAACTTCGAAGAGATCTTTGTTTCAAAAGAATTCCCATTGTACAATCCTTTCATTCCAAATAAGCACAACACTATTGATGAATTTTGTACAACAAGAGAATTGAAAAAAAGATTATTTATGTTCAACGCAGCTAGATACAATTCTGCAGAACTATAATCTCCCCAAAAATTCCCTTGGAGTGTCTTGAAGCTTCTCGAAAAAAACAGACTGATGGAATCTGGGTGGGTTAAAATGATATCTCTTGTATTATTAATTGTCCCAAAAACTTCCCACACCCCTTTCATCTATAAGTGAGATGGGATTTTGTGGGATGTCTTTGGTTTTCTTCCTTTGGTTGTCTTTAACTTTAGATGGATTCTGGGCACTGACAAGCCCGTTATTTTTCCTCTTCTTGATGGATGGCTTGAGGATAGGTGTGACCAATAAACCTTGAGGCATTGTCAAAGGTGGAATCATCCTCGTATCTTATGGTTGTAGTCCAGTTTGAACATATCAACATAAGAGAATAAAACAATTAGCATCACATTTCAGTCAACAGAAATAAAAGTTGTGTTAAATAAATAGATAAATATGTTTGCATGTAGTCTTACCATTTTAGGTGAGGTATTAGTATCTTATGAGGAAAATAGTTGTTTCCCAAACAATTTTAACTTGCAGGCCTGTCTTCAATAGGCAATTCTTCAGTTGGTTTTTGGGGTCTTTTGGAGATGGAAAAACAATTTCAGCACCACATTCTAGTGATGCCAATGGAGCTTCTTTGATTTTCTTATTTTGGCCAGATTTAACATTAGATGGCTTCTGAGCACCGACTAGTCCATTAGTTTTGAGAGATCCCTTCTTGTTAGGTGGTTCAAGAACAAGTGTGTCCAATGACCTATGAGGCACCGTTAAAGTTGCCATTTTCCTGATAGCTAAAGGCTGTAATCCAGTCTGAACATATCTACATAAGAGACTAAACAAGTTAGCATTCTATTCCAGTTAATAGAATTAAAGGATTTTTTCATCCCCTACCAGATGTGTTAATATTTGGTGCCCTACCAGATTCTGATAAGATTAAATTTTAAATTCAGCACACCAAGTTGTTTTTCTACAATAAACAGCTATATTCCTTTTTTGGATATACCCAAAATTTGCAAAAAATGGTAGTTTTAGTGTTGGATTTCATAAAAACTATGGTGAGATACTTTAGATATTTCTCAAGTAGGTGTAAGGAGATGAAGGGATTGGGTTCACAATGTAGAAGAAAAATGTGAAAGGGAACCTTTCATACTCTATGCTTCATTCACAAATCCATTTATTACTTTTGTTGGTGATTATATTTTTGTTTTAATGACAAAAACTTAGAAGTCTATTGATTGTTGTGAATAAATATATCTAACTAATTAGAAAATGCTCATATTAGAGGGAGAATAAACCCAAGTGGGATACATGTCATTTATTCTTTTAGACTGTCTATTGTTATAAGACTGGTTTCTTATATCCTAATCATCGGTTTTTAATCTATATTGTCTTCATATGAAAACATACAAACTTAGCTGAATTTAAAATATTCTACAAGATGCCTGATAGCTTTGACGTATGCCTCAATATTTGAAAAGTTCTCTTTTCCTTAGAAGATCTCTGAAATTATTTCTTTTGCAAGTTGATTTTCTCATTGTGTGATTTTCTAGTATGTTTTGATTTTCATAATATTGGTTGTTTGCAGGACTCTTCAATACATGAAAATGGTGTACGAAACTATCACCATGTTACCCACATAAATTTATGTCAGGATATGGCACCGATCGATAAAAAAAATCAGAAATTGGTTCCTAACATTGACTACAGTTCATTAAGGGAATATGGAGCTAAAAAATTAGATCTTTGAATGAAAGGAGAACTTTATCCAGTTGACCTTGTGTCCAAATATCATCCCAATTTCAAAACAATAATAGGACTATGTCAGTTTGTATGCCAATGAAACAATGGTCTTCTAGGATACTATAAAAATTTGGATGGTAACCAGATTTCCATTGAACAAAAAATCTAAGATCTTAGTGTCAAATTAAATCATCTCCATCACTCAAATATGGTTCAGTATAATGAAATCATAAGATTGAACCAAATAATAGAAATTTTGAATCAAAGACATGTGGATGAACTCCTTCAAGTGAAATCCAACTCAACAAAAGATATTGAAATGTTGAAAAATGATATCTATCGTCTCCAAAAGAGGCTCTCTTTAATAAAGGAAACACTAGTGGGGTTGAGGAATAGATCAAAAGGGTTGAAACCATTATCATGTATTGTAAAGAGGGGGTGTTCCTATAAAAAAAAAGGGTGTTTGGGGTGAAGTCCATATTATATCCAAGTTGTACTAATATTGTGGGTTTGTGCAAAACTGTGTTGAAGAAAAGTGACATTAAATCAATGCTCAAACAACTAGAATTTAATGCTTTGAGGAAAGAAGTAGTTAACGAATTCATTGAAAACTTAACAATTGATGTAAATGATGTTCAAGGAGTTTGTGATGATAGAGGGATCAATAGAGAATCATATGAAAGTCTTTTTAAAGTTCTGAGAGAGGCAATGTTGAATGTTGGAATTAAGAAGATTTTGATTCCTCACCCTTTTCATGTGCAAAAAGAGCGTGGACTACAAAGAAAAAAAATTGTTGATTCTTTGGGAGATGCATATAAATTTGAAGCAGTGCATGGAATTGCAAGTAAGAATAAAAAGAAAGTATGAAGTGAAATTATTCCATTAATGAGAAAAAATAACTTGTGGTATGACCTAGAGCAGGTATTACAACTTATGGTGAGGTACTATGACATATCTATTGAGGAGGCATGTGGGAAATTGATTGTTGTCCTAAAATTGGATGAGATGGAGTTAATCAACAATGAAAAATATGAAAGAGTTTCAATCACATTAATGAATCATGCATTAGATCTAAACCTTGATAAGACAAGTGATAAATATTTTCAAGTTCAATCTAAAGATCACCTTTTTTGGTTGGGAATTTTCGTGTCAACAAGGAGTCCCATGAGTCCTTGAAATTTGTTTTCATAAAAAAATCTTTACCATCAATTATGTCTTCACATGATGCAGGGGATAAATTATATGTGGAAGGATATGGTTCATATTTTGTGGAATGTCACCTTGCATCTGATTTAAAAACTTTCAAGTGTATGTACAACATTTCTCATGGTGCACTTTGCATGCATTTGTGAGAATTGTTGATAAGATGGTGTATTTATCTATTTTGTTTGCATGAAACAAAACCCCACAAGCTGAAAGTAAAAACTCAATTGAGGCAATTGAACACGTTATTTCAAAAGCAGGTTTGCATGGTGGACATGTTAAAATTGAAAAAGATATTAAGAGGTCAGGTACATGAGGAAATCTTCCAGCAAAGCCGTCAATGTCAGGTGTCATGGCATGTCATTTTCTTGAAAACAAATGTGGACATGGATGTTGGGGATTGTATGAAGAATTAATTGATTCAGAAGATGATCACACTAGTGAAGGGTGTGAATCAACTAGAAAGAAGAAATGTTCTTGGAGGTCACTTTCATCTTTTTTTCTACTGATGGATAAGGAAAAATTCATGGAAGGTGATGCAATAACTTTTCAAGAAGATATTATAGACTTCATAAGAGAAATGATAGAAGCCTGGGGAGACAACCATATGACACATTATATGGTATGGATATTAATTTTCATCCCACTAGTACTTTCCTTTGTATGTTTCTTTCCTTTACATAATTTATTGTAAATTAACTTCATTTCGTACATTTGTTTGGTATTCTAAGAAAGATTGATGCCAATGTTTGTAGCATTAATTATTTGCATATGGACCATGGTTTGTAAGAAAATATGGAATCTTGGCCATTTGGGGTACACAGGGTATGGAGAAATCACATAAGCTAGCTCGTACCATTTACCATAGATGCACACAGAAAGGAGGGGGTTCCAATCATTTAGATGTTCTTKTGCAAATGGGTCAAACCTTTTATAGGCGTAAAATAGATTGATTTAAGAAGAAAAAACACCTTCCAAAAACAACTGAGCGTATTATAGTGATAAGAGAAACATAGAAAAATAGAAAATGTAAGATATGTGATGTTTCTGAAGGTGGAGTTGGGACAAGTGCTAGATATGCAATCTGTATGTTAACTTTTCTACCCTCTTAATTTTATAATTTATTGTTTTTAAAGTCTCATTATCATATATGTTTTTGTAGATGTGACCCTCTATCAATGGGACCTTCCACAAGACATTCAATTTTCCTATAAGTGTATTCTCTTCCAAATAATTGTGTAAGTTGTTAAGTTTATCAACTTTATGAAGCTTATATTTTGTGTGTCAAATAATTACTTAAGGMAAGCTAGAAAAATATTATTTTTGGTATCAAAACTAACCCAACTCTTGTACATGTTAGCGGGTAAAACATGGACATTTGAACCCCAGAAGTCCATAAATCCATCTTCCATATGCTTCAAGATTCATTACGTCCAAAAATCCATCTTTTCCCATATCTTAATTGGTTGTAAATGCATCGAATATTCAGAGACTTGGACCTGCGTTAGTTGTTTGGGTTTATGCAATTCTAATGTTGCACTTTATGGCTATATTCAATTACGATATTACATGGCCATATTGTAGTGTTTATCAGGTTGTGACCTGCATGTTATTTTTTAAACATAGATACTTGTATTACAGGAATAAAATTGAATTGTCTTCCCTTCATAGAGAAGAAATTCTAATTTTGTTATTGGAAAATGAACATTGTCTATCTTTTGTAACTCCTTTGTAGAAAAAGTAGAATTGTACAATTCGGTCACATCTAGAATTGTATTGGGTTCAATTCTTTTGGTTTTGTTGTCTCATTTTTTGTTTCTTTTTTGTTTTGTTTTCGCAATTAATAATTTAAGTCACATTTCATTTTAACATGCTTCCATGCATATCAACATGATTGGGAAATGTGACTTGTTAAGAAAGTACCAGTGATGGTAGCTACTTGGTTTATTTGTATATCTTATTCAGTATAGCCATATCCATCAAAATTTGAAGGAAGCCAACAATGACCAGGACAAAAACATAGAAAATTCCTACAAAAAAATCCAACAAAGAGAAGAAGGGACAATACATGCCAAAAAGAAAAGAAAAATGTTGGAGGTCAAATATGGGACCTCAAAAGGATGATTATTTTGGTACATTTTCCTTCATAGAAATTCAACATTTAGGTATCTGGAACTTGTAGTCATGAGCAGGAAACAACAATGTGTCCTTTGGAAATGTGAAAATATGACACAGGAAGAAAGATGATGTTATGGGCAGCAAAAGATACAGTTAAGAGGTTATACTATTGACCAAAGAATTGAACATTCAACAAAAAAACGATAAGAGAAATATGGAAGCAAGCAATTTGAACCTTGATAGGATTTTGTAGCCCAAGACATGTACATGTAGACTTGCAAGTCTAAGAATTATGGCATTTTAAGAATATGACCTTTTCATTATTGGGCACAATAACCTACTACAAAATTGCTTATATGGTGGCAAGTTAAATGCCAATGAAACATGATTAAACCTTTTAATTCCAGGATCCACCTCATCTAATCATTCCTCTCTATTGTAGAATAATACCCTATGGTTGAATTTGTGAAAGATAAAAGGAAATCCTATTGATACCTTTAAGAATAATAAGATATCCCATTATCATATTTTTATACTTCCCCATCATTGACCATATTTAATCTTATATACAAATTGATTCAAAGACAACATTACAATGATTTGTTATAATCAATTAATACTACTATACACACAATTATGGTTGAAATTTGATCAAGTGAACCCTACAAAGACCACATCAAAATCAAGCTATGTGAATTACAGCCTACAAGTAAATGATAAGTTCGTTGTCATTTGCAATCAGAATATCCCCCAACAATTATCATTGGCTATTCCCTATATCATCCAAATGAACATAACATGTAGGAGCAATCAAGTTTATAACCATGTGATCAAGTAGTACATTAATTTCATTTAAAACTACATCAATATAATACATACATTCCCATGATGGGCACACTATCACAACTTCATGTCCTTTCGTTATATATCAATGTCGATATTGGATTCAATTATGGCTTCTAATTGAAGTTGCACAAATTTGAATTCATAAAAATTGGGAGATAATTATATAATAATGACAACATATACAAAATCATATAAGTCTATCATAAAGTATCACACAAAACATAAACAAAACTATCAAATATGCTAGCTACAGGGAAAAAATATCCCCTTCAAGATACTCCTATGTTACCAAAACCTAGACCCCCTAGCGTCCTTACTACACAACCTTTTTGGTACATAAAATAGCATGAAACCCCTAGGGAATGCTCTCAATATGTTTCCTAGATTCTAAGTAACCTAGTTTTTGTTCATATTCAAATTCATGGAACAATGAAGTTAAAAAAAAGTTCATTTCTGCAAAGAAATACGATCAAATTTACCATTAAGTTTGACAGAAATAATTAATTGAATTCCATTATAACTTCATATATTCAAACATATATATATATATATATATATATATATATATATATATTAACATCAAATTTGACCCAAAAAGATGTCAAATTAGAAGTCAAGATGAATACATACATGCATACATAAATATATTGTTTTGTTTTTACATTTTTGAAGTTAAACAAAAAAATGGAAAGGGTATAATAAGGGTGGGAAAGTGTCCGGGTATGAGCCAACACTGATCAAAGAATCGATGTCTGAAACAAAAAAGAACTATGTTGTCATATTTCCCAGAAACACAACATTAATAAAAAATGCAACGCCAGCCTTGGAGAGGAATTTTGAAAGCCTTCCAAAACTCCAAATCTAGCTCTGAAAGGCTCAATGGAATATTGAGGGTATCTAGTTGTCATTAGACACCTCAATAAAATCAAATGGACAAATTTTGACAGATAAAAATATGTTTTCCCAAAGTTACTCCCAGAAGCGCAGCGAAGGTCTTGAAAAAGTGGTAGAGACCTGTTTTTTATCATGTTTTTTGGATTTTTCTTCAACATTGTGATCTGAAATTGCCAATAGAGTATGTATATGTGAATTAAATCTCGATACCTATCCAATAATGTAATTTTTTCATCATTTATATCCTCTAAGAGAAAGCGCAGTGTGGCCACGATGAGCTTCTGTACATCAAAACTGTCAAAATATGAAAAATTTCAAAAATTTGCCAAAATTGTCAAAATTCCTTGCAATTTATTTATGGGACTCCTTTTGTGATGGGTTTACACAATAAGTGATGCATCATCCAATATATCAAGACTATATATCCTCTTTGGCTTCTTTAGGGCTTTCCTTAGCCTTTTTTTCATGTTTTTGAGCTGACTTCAAAATCACCACAGTTGAATTGTCTTTTAAACTCCAAAATCCCAACACTGCAATGTTTAGACCACTAATATAGATTTGTTTTAATTGGAGGAAATATGCATAATTTTAAACACATATTTCACATATAGTGAGGTTACAAATATTAAGAAGCAAGTGCATATCAATATGGTCCATAAGGAAATAAGGTTTTGAGCCAAACAATTAACTTTCCATCTCTAGATATTGCTAGAAGAGAAGAATGACAAAACACCAAATGGGGGAAAAATGTAGAGATCATGAAGATATTTTCCATTTAAGAACAAAATTAAGTGGGAAGTACAGTTTGAATTTTGCAAGGCAAGATCATTACACTACCTGTGCAATAAATAAAAAACTAATACAAATATTCTCGAATCATACAAATCAACCATGTTGAGAAGTTTATAAATAATATAGATATGTATTTTGGACTTGCCTTGAAATATGGAACAAGATTCAATGTCTGAAACAAAAAATCACTATGTTGTCATATTTCCTAGAAACACAACATCAATAAAAAACGCAGCGCCAACCTTGGAGAGGACTTTTGAAAGCCTTCCACTACTCCAAATCTAACTCTGAAAAGCTCAATGGAAACCTGAGGGTATCTAATTGTCATTAGAAACCTCAAGAAAATAAAATGGACACCTTTTTATAGAGAAAAATATGTTTTCCCAAAGTTACTCCCAGAAGCACAACTAAGGTCTTGAAAAAGTGGCAGAGACCTGTTTTTTGTCATGTTTTTTGGATTTTTATTCAACACTGTGATTTGAAATTGCCAACAGAGTATATATATGTGAATTACATCTCAATACCTATCCAAGCATGTAACATTTTCATCATTTATATCCTCTGATAGAAAGCGTAGTGTTGCCATGCTGCGCTTCTGTACATCAAAATTGTCAAAATACTAAAAATTTCAGAAATTTGCCAAAATTGTCAAATTTCCTTGCAATTTGTTTTTGGGACTCCTTCTGTGATAGGTATACACAATAATTGATGTATCATCCAAGATATCAAGGATATATCTCCTCTTTGGCTTCTTTATGGCTTTTCTTAGCCTCTTTTTCATGTTTTTGAGCTAACTTCAAAATCACTACAGTTGAATTGTGTTTTAAACTTCAAAATCTCAACACTGCAAAGTTGAGACCCCTAATATAGATTTATGTTCATTCGAGGAAATATTCATAAGTTTAAACACATATTTGACATATAGTGAACCTACAAATATTGAGAAGCAAGTGCATATCAATATGGTCCAAAAGGAAATAAGGTTTCGAGGCAAACAATTAACTTCCTGTATCCAGATATTGCTAGAAGAGCATAATGCCAAAACACCAAATGGGAGAAAAATGTAGATATCATGAATATATTTTCCATTTAAGAACAAAATTAAGTGGGAAGTACAATTTGAATTTTGCAAGGCAATATCATTACATTACTTGTGAAATAAATCAAAAACTAATACACATATTCTCGAATCATACAACTCAAACATGTTGAGAAGTTTATAAATAAGATATATATGTAATTTGGACTTTCATTGAAAGATGTAACAAGAATTTTTTTCTAAAACAAAAAAGCACTATGTTGTCATATTTCCCATAAATGCAAAATCAATGAAAAACACAGTGACAACCTTGGAGAGGACTTTTGAAAGCCTTCCACTACCCCAAATCCATCTCTGAAAGGCTAAATGGAAACCTGAGGGTATCTATTTTTCATTAGACACCTCAAGAAAATAAAATGGACACCTTTTGACAAATAAAAACATGTTTTCCCAAAGTTGTTCCCGAAAGCGCATTGAAGGTCTTGAAAAAGTGGCAAAGACCTGTTTTTTATCATGTTTATTTTTATTTTTATTCAACACTACGATCTCAAATTGCCAAAATAGTATGTATATGTGATTTATAGCTCAATACCTATCCAATAATGTAATTTTTTCATCATTTATATCCTCTAAGAGAAAGCGCATCATGGCCACACTATGCTTCTGTACATCAAAACTGTCAAAATATGAAAAATTTCAAAAATTTACCAAAATTGTCAAAATTCCTTGCAATTTGTTTCTAGGAATACTTGTGTGATGGGTATACACAATCACTGATGCATCATCCAAGAGATAAAGTCTATCTCTTCTCTTTGGCTTCTTTAGGGCTTTCCTTAGCCTCTTTTTCATGTTTTTGAGCTAACTTCATAATCACTATAGTTGAATTGTGTTTTAAACTCTAAAATCTCAACACTACAAAGTTGAGACCCATAATATAGATTTATTTCCATTGGAGGAAATATGCATAATTTTAAACACATATTTGACAAATAGTGAACCTACAAATATTGAGAAGCAAGGGCATATCAATATGGTCCATAAGGAAATAAGGTTTCGAGGCAAACAATTAACTTCCTGTCTCTAGATATTTCTAGAAGAGCAGAATGCCAAAACACCAAATGGGAGAAAAATGTAGAGATCATTAAGATATTTTCCATGTAAGAATAAAATTAAGCGGGATGTACAATTTGAATTTTGCAAGGCAAGATCGTTACACTACTTGTGGAATAAATAAAAAACTAATACTCATATTCTCGAATCATACAACTCAACCATGTTGGGAAGTTTATAAATAAGATAAATATGTATTTTGGGCTTGCATTGAAATATGTAACAAGAATCGATGTCTGAAACAAAAAAGAACTATCTTGTCATATTTCCTAGAAACGCAGCATCAATAAAAAACGCAGTGTCAAACTTGGAGAGGACTTTTGAAAGCCTTCCACTACTCCAAATCTAGCTCTGAAAGGCTCAATGGAAACCTGAGGGTATATAGTTGTCATTAGACACCTCAAGAAACTCAAATGGATACCTTTTGAGAGAGAAAAATATATTTTCCCAAAGTTACTCCCAGAAGTGCAAGGAAGGCCTTGAAAAAGTGGCAGAGACTTGTTTTTTATCATGTTTTTGTTGGATCATATTGTCATTGATGCCAATGGTTTGATTGATTGATTTCAAGTGATTGATTTATGCCAAAGGATTTATTGATTGATTATTTACGTAATGTAATATGTATTGTCCTTGATGATAATGCAAAGAAGAAGATGGATCAATGAGTTGTCATTGATATGATGAAGATGGATCAATGAGTTGTCATTGATACATGATGAACATGGATCGATGTGGTTTAATTGGTAGA
Organism: Picea glauca; assembly: GCA_000966675.3. Taxonomy (NCBI): domain Eukaryota; kingdom Viridiplantae; phylum Streptophyta; class Pinopsida; order Pinales; family Pinaceae; genus Picea; species Picea glauca. Next base: position 35,667 of record JZKD02S0175474.1, on the reverse strand, counting down.
TGATGAATTGTTTGAAAAATGTATAGATGAATCATTATTTTCTTATCATGATTGATAAGGTGCACAAATAGATGAACTCCAAAGTGGTCCCCTTATGGTGAAATCCCTCACGGGAAGACGCTTTGTGGATTGATTTATCCTAGAAGAATGGTTGGAGGACACAT
>JZKD02S0175474.1:23586-35407 GCA_000966675.3 Picea glauca | reverse complement strand
TATTTATCGAAAGTAGTTAACCCTAAAATAAGTAAAATAGGTTAAGTGACCTAGAAATGGGTTAAGTTACCTAAAAATGGGTTAAGTGAACCAGAGGATGAAAGTATAAATAAGATAGAAATGGTCACTTGTAGATCATCCTTTTTGTTGATCAATGGAGAGCTTCTTGTGAGAATATCTTTTTGAGTATTGATGGAGAGGTTCTTGTGAGAGATTCTTGAGCATTTTTGGTGTGGAACACTTGAGAAAATTGAATATATATAGTTGATTGAGGTAACCAAAGTATATATAAGAAACATTTCATAGGGACAATGAATAAAAGAGGGTTGGAATTCAGGGGAGGATAAATTATTTTCATGATGTTTTCTAAGGTATGTTATTTACAGGTCATCTCACCATTTTCGCAATAACTTTTTTTATATAATGATTCAGACTGTGAGATTGATATGCCATTGAGGAAAAATATCCAATTATCTTTGGTAAACAATTCATATTGTGGGTCGTTGTATGTTTGGATATATGCTCTGTGGAAAATAGGGTTTGTGGATAGTCCTGAAAATAGTCTAAACAAGTGTTTTAGGTAAAAATGGCATAACTTCTTCATGACAAATAAAAATTCAGTGAGACAAATTGTGTTAGTTATATTACAATATTTAGTATTTTTTGTAATAGTTTCAGATCGATCCAACAAATATTCCATGCGGGGCACGCTCTACAAGGTCACTCTCTAGAATAAGCCATAATTCAGCAAGGTATGCCATTTTTTCTATAACTCCTTTTCTGAGAGGTTGCAAGTAGTGACACCTGGAGGAATTGCATAAAACACAATGAATAATTTTAATATATTTATTCATTACAAGTACATAGTTATGATTATTTCAAGTTAGGGTTGTTGACTAATCCAAAACTAGTCATGGTTGAGATAAGCAGTTGATGAGTTAGCAGATACATGAGGTGTATAGTCGATGATGTTGGTACATATTGATGAGTAATTGTTCATGAGTAGTTGACAAATTATTTATATATACGTGTTACATGGTTGGTTTCACTTTTTTATGGTATAGGTTGATTACATATTATTTGGTACAGGTTGGTGCATGGTTGATGCACTTGTTTATGGTACAAAATGATATCTGTTGAGGATTGTTTCCTCATCTCAGTTGATATTGAGGGTGTAAGATAATTATTGAATTATAGAGTTGGTTATCTTGTAGAGTTTTATTGTATTCAGTTGTTCCTGAAAAACCCCAAGGATTGTAGTCTGTAAGAAAAAGAAAATTGTACATACATATTGTGTTCTTTGTGTTCCTTGTGGTGATGACTTGCTGATGATATATTTCTGATATATGTTTATGATATGTGTTGACATTTATCTGGTTATAAATTATAGCAATGAGTAATGAGTTAATTCTTATTGTTAACTAAGGAGTTTTAGGAAAAATATCCCTACACTATTCACCCCCCCCCCTCTCAGTGTAGTCAGTGTGTCCAACAATTGGTATCGTAGTGGGCCTTCACGACAAGCCTTAAAAAGATTGAAGGAGATCCATAGACACACAAATGGATGATGAAATACCAATCCTTGATGAGGAAAACTATTCTACTTAGAGAATAGAGATAAGAGTGTATTTGAAGACAATGCGAGTAGTTATTTGGAAGGAAGCCATTGGTGGATTAATTTCATTGAAGAACAAGTCAAAGTTTGTATCTCAAAGGGAAGGAAAAAAGAATGATGCATTGGCTCTCAAGACCATTCTTAGTGGACTCTCAATCCATATCAAAGAAATCATGGAACAATGCACTTTCTCCAAGTATCTATGGCTAAATCTAGAGGAGACATATCAAAGCAAGAAGGAGAAGGAAGATATCGAAGACCACTCCATCAAGATTATCAAAGGTAAAGAATCTCCAAAAAACCTTGATTGTATTATTTCTAAATGTGATATTGAAAACATTTCAAGTGAATATAGCACAAAGGAATATCCCAAAAGTATTTCAAATGAAGATATATAATCTATAAAGAATCTTGATTGCAATGATTCAAAATGTGTTGGTGTTGAATTTTTTTCAAGTGAAGAAGATGATCTAGATATAGTTTGTGTAAAGTTTGATGGTAGTTATCCCATGGAAAGAATAGAATGATATCTATTAGAGATTCAAAAGGAATTTGAAGAGAGTTTATATAGATACATAAGTGATCTTTTTTATACACACTATAACTATCTTTCGGATAACACTAAGAAGTTTTTTAGGAGGAGTCAAAGGCACGTCTTGAAGTTAAAGGGAATGCTCAAATAAAAATAAGAGAGAAATAAGACTAAATTGGAACAAAAGGAAGAAAAGATCAAAAGACTAAAGAATGAAAAAGAATATATGAAGGTAGATGATGAGATTAACAAAAGTTTTGAAACTATTATTCATCTCAAGACCCAAATTGAAGAAGCCAAAAGGGTCGAAGAACATTTGAAGAATAAAATTAATGAAAAGGAAGAGTCATGTGATAAGTTAGAAGCTGAATTTGTTGATATTAGAAAGAAAGTGGAGAATTCAAATAAATTCTTGAATAGCTCAAAAATCTTGGATGAGATCTTGGAAAGTCAAATATCACCATATGATAAATCAGGTCTTTGATACAAAGAAGAAGCTACACATGCTGAAGAACGAACCTCAAAGAAGCATGAGGTAAGTCCATCAAAGAAGGAATACAATGTTGCAAAGAAACCATATAAACAAGGAAAGAAAAACTTCAAAAGAACAAAGCAAGGAAGACATCAAGAAGCTATCATTGGGACACCAAAGAAAAGGTATGAAAGTATTTTTCATGGGCATTGTTATTCATGTAATGAATATGATCACAGAGCTTTTGAATGTAAATATTATGAAAGAAGATATAATGGAAGATTTCATAACACCATAAGGTGTTGGAGATGTGATCAAGTAGGACACATTGTTGTTCACTGTAACACCATGAGATGCTACAACTGTAGTGGATTTGGCCACAAATCCCAGGAGTGCTAGAACACAAGAAGAAAGTCCATGATGAGGACTTCACATAGAATGGATAGAATAAGGAATGAAGTAAGGAAGGGAGACATCTTCGAAAATATGGATTCTTAGAGCTCAAGTTTTGAGGAGAAGGGACATCTACAAAAGTGGGTGAAGAAGACAAAGAAGCCAAAAAAGAATGAAATAATGAAGGGAAGTTCAAAAATTTCATCTACTGAGGCATACGTAGGTGAAATTGGTATCATTCGTGTACATATGTAGGCTGGCCTTGTATAGGTCGTGTACATATGCGAGATGTCTGTACAATAGGCTGGATATATGTGGTGAAGCCTAAGGAAAAGGGCTATGCATAAGGATTGCAGTTTGATGTGATGGTATAACTTTGTGATGCAGGGTTTGACATGGTTTATTGCAGGTTATGACATTATTTGTTGCAGGTTTTCATGATTCTATATTGGATTATGTAAGGTGATGATGTAAAATAAATATTGGATGCATGGCACTAACCCATGAGTATGGATTGATGCATTTTCTATTGAAGAACAATGTTGGTTATGACATTGAAGTTATGACACCTCGATTATGTGATATATCTTGATGATGTATTGGAATCTTACTTGTTGAAAATCTTGATGCATGCATATGGCATATGGATGGGATACACATTGGAACATGTTGTTGATGCATGATTAGTGTGTTTCTAGTACACTGGTAGAGGCACCTACTAGCAGGTTGAGTGGCATGTGTTTTATGGAGGATTTGGCATACATGTGTGGGATTCATCATTTTGTGGTATTGGTGCATGGTGGTGTACATGTTTTGGTACACTCATATATGGCATATGCTTGATGATACTATGATGTTGGTATTAATTTATTAGCACATAAAATGGTATTTGTTTGATACATGGTTATGGTACTTGGTTCATGCTAGAGACATATCATGAGTGATATGACACATGGTTGGCATATTGGTGGATTCACATGGTTGTCATATTGGTAGATGCACATGGTTGGCATATCGGTAGATGCACATGGTCATCATATTGGTAGATGCACATGGTTGGTATATCGGTAGATGCACATGGTTGGCATATTGGTAGATGCACATGTTTGCATATTGATAGAGGCATATGATTGATACATTCCATCGATGATATCTTTTGGCACATTGCATGATGTTGATGTACATGGTTCATGTACATCAGTGTTGTGCATGATGAACACGCTTTTTTGTACAGGATGTGCTTGGTTGATATTTTTCTCATGATTCTCTATTTCATTGTTGACATATATTTTTCTTCATGATGCTTGGTATAACATGAGTTTGATGCATCAAAATGTCCAATGATCGTTATGTGGTAGCACATTGTTCATCTCACAGAGAATATATGGGAGACATACCCATAGGGGGAGTCATTCTTCTTCCCATGATTCTAGGAGGAGATATTTATTAGATGCATACGTAGAAAATATCCCTATATTTGAAGAAAGAGCACAGAGGCATAATTCCAGGAGGAGCGATGGTCACAAGGGGAGTATGTTTGATGTATTTTAAGAATTAAATCAGAGTGATATCCCTTGTTTAAAAGGGGAGAGATTATTTAGAGGAATATCAAAGGAACTCAGACAGGGGGAGAAACCCCAAGGAATGTTCAAACAGGGGGAGCAGCCCCAAGAGGAAAATGGCCCTTTGTGATTGATGTCAAAGGGGGAGAGATAGTCACATTGATGTGATTGATGATTATTGATTGGGAGAGATAGTCACATTTGGGAGAGATAGTCACATTGACTATTGATGTAGATAATTCCTTATCTACATGTTGACATCAATAATTGGTAATTGGTGTTGACATAAATATTGGTATTGCCATCAATGCCAAAGGGGGAGATTGTTGGATCATGTTTTCATTGATGCCAATGGTTTGATTGATTGATGTAAAAGGATTGATTGATTGATGATTTAGATAATGTAATATGTATTTTCCTTGATGATAATGCATAGATGAAGATTGATCAATGATTTGTCATTTATATTATGAAGATTGATCAATGCCTCGTCATTGATACATGATGAAGATGGATCAATGTGGTTTCATTGGTATATGATGCATTGTTGGAAAAATGTATAGATGACTCATTATTGTCTTATCATGATTGATAAGTTGCACAAATAGATAAACTACAAAGTGGTCCCTTTGGGGTGAAATCCCTCACGGGAAGATGCTTTGCAGATTGAGTTATCCTAGACGAATGGTTGGAGGACCCATGCTCTCATTATTTTCTTATCATGATTGATAAGGTGCACAAATGGATGAACTCCAAAGTGGTCCCCTTATGGTGAAATCCCTCATGGGAAGATGCTTTTTGGATTGATTTATCCTAGAAGAATGGTTGGAGGATCCATGCTTGTATGTGGAATAATGAGATGAAGATCAAGGAAATTGTTGGTGAAACTATCCTAGATGGATAGTTCTTGTCATGCCATTTTTGGTGGTATGTGGTATGTCACATAACTCCTCATGGTTTGAGAGTTATGGCCTTACGAAGATGAACGACCCCCACATGAAGGCTTGAAGCCCCCAAGGTCAAAGAAGTCAAAGCGACCTAAAAGAAGAAATCATTATTTAAATAATAAAGAGAAGTGACAAAATAAAAGAATGATAAAGTAAGTTGACAAAATCAAGAAGGAATATTTAAATGATAAAGTAATGGATAACTTTCTAATTATGGAAAGTGGTTAACCCTAAAATGAGGAAAATAAGTTAAGTGACCTAGAAATGGGTTAAGTGACCTAAAAGAAGAAATAATTATTTAAATGATAAATTAAAGTGATAAAGTAAAGGTGGATTATTTAAATAATAAAGAGAAGTGACAAAATCAAGAAATGATAAAGTAAGGTGACAAAATCAAAAAGGAATATTTAAATGATAAAGTATTGGAGAAATTTCTATTTATGGAAAGTGGTTAACCATAAAATAAGGAAAATAGGTTAAGTGACCTAGAACTGGGTTAAGTGACCTAAAAATGGGTTAATTGACCTAGAGGATGAAAGTATAATAAGATAGCAATGGTATCTTGTAGATCATCATTTTTGTGGATCAATGGAGACCTTCTTGTGAGAACAGCTTTTGGAGTATTGATGGAGAGCTTCTTGTGAGAGATTATTGAGAATTTTTGGCGTGGAACACTTGAGAATATTCAATATCTATAGGTGATTGAGGTAACCAAAGGATATCTAAGCTGAATTTCAGAGAGAAGGTGAAGAAAAGAGGGTTAGAATTCAAGGGAGGATAAATTATTTTCATGATGCTTTCTAAGGTATGTTATTTACAGGTCATCTCACCATTTTCGCAATACCTTTGTTTCTATAATGATTCAGATTGTGAGATTGATATGACATTGAGGAAAAATATCCAAGTATATGTGGTAGAAATTTCAGCCTTTGGGTCATTGTATGTATGGATATACACTCTGTGGAAAATAGGGTTTGTGGCTTGTCCTAAAACTAGTCTAAAATAGGTGTTTCGGGTAAAAATGTCATAACTTATTCATGATAGATCAAAATTCAGTGATAGAAAATGTTTTGGTTATATTATAGTTTATAGTACGTTTTGTAAAAGTTTTCAATCGATTCAACAAATATTCTTTCCATGGCATGCTCTACAAGGTTTCTCTCTAGAATAAGACAAAATTCAGCAAGGTATGCCATTTTTTCTATAAATCATTTTATGAAATGTTCCAAGTAGTGAAACCTGGAGGAAATGCATAAAAAACATTGAAGAACATTTTTTATCATTTTAATATCTTTATTCATTACAGGTACAAAGCTATGATTATTTCAAGTTAGGGTTGTTGACTAATCCAAAACTAGTCATGGTTGAGACAAGCTGTTGATGAGTTGGCAAATACATGAGTTGTATAGTTGGTAATGTCAATACATATTGTGGAGTAATTGTTGATTATTATTTGAAACATTATTGGTATATACTTGTTACATGGTTGGTTTCACTTTGTTATGGTACAGGTTGATTAGAGATTGTTTTGTACAGGTTGGTGCATGGTTGATGCACTTGTTTATGGTACAGATTGATATTTTTTGAGGATTGTTGCCTCATCTCAGTTAGTGTTGAGGGTGTAAGTTGAGTCTTGCATTATATATCTGGTTCTCTTGTATATTTGTACTCTATTCACTTGTTGCTAAAAAAACCCAAGGATTGTAGTCTATAATAAAAAGAAAATTGTAAATACATCTTGTGTTCTTTGTGTTCCTTGTGGTGATGACTTGTTGATGATATATTGTTGATATTTGTTGATGTTTAATTGGTTATAAATGACAACAATGAGTAATGAGTTAATGGTTATTTTTAACTAAGGATTTTTTGGGAAAATATCCCTACACTATTCACCCCCCCCCCCTCTTAGTGTAGTCAGTCTGTCCAACAGTTTTTTGGATTTTTCTTCAACACTATGATCTGAAATTGCTAATAGAGTATATATATGTGAAGTAAATATAAGTACCTATACAATCATGTAACTTTTTCATCATTTATATCCTCTGAGATAAATCACAACATGGCCACGCTACACTTCTGTACATCAAAACTGCCAAAATACCAAACATTTCAAAAATTTGTCAAAATTGTCAAAATTCCTTGCAATTTGTTTTTGGGACTCCTTGTGTGATGGTTTTACACAATTAGTGATACATCATCCAAGATATCAAGTATATATCTCCTATTTTTATTGTTTATGGATTTCCTTAGCCTCTTTTTCATGTTTTGGAGCTAACTTCAGAATCACTACAGTTGAGTTGTGTTTTAAACTCAAAAATATCAACACTGCAAAGTTGAGACCCCTAATATAGATTTAGGTTCATTGGGGGAAAGATACATAAGTTTAAACACATATTTGGCATATAGTGAAACTACAAATATTGATAAGCAAGTGGATATCACTAATCAACCCTTGATCACTTTATTGAATGTGTTTTGTAAAATATTGGCCAAAAGTTTTATCTCTATAACTGAACCCAATGATTTTGAAATAAACAAATCAATACATATGGCCTTCATTAGGTGTCACCACATTTTGGACAATGCCATCATCATAGGGGAGGGGATGGAATGGGATAGATGCTTCATTATATATTCCATGATCATCAAAATCATTTTCACTAATTCATATGATATATTGGACTTTCATTTCAATATCAACATTCTTAATGTCTTTGGTTTCAATCATTCTTCACAAATTTTGTGGATACCTTTTTTGTTGTTGTCATGATCAATGATTTTTCAACAAGGAAATATGTAATAAAATTTTCCACTTCAAGTTGATCACAATGTTTTCATTTGGGTGCCTTCCTTGTATGTTAGGGTTGTAGACTAATTTGATATATTCTTCAAAATAGGACAGCTTAGGGAATTATAAAACAATATCTCCTTACTATCTCCTGAGGGTGGAAATCTTGTTTATGGGAATTTTTATCATGACTCCTTCCTTACCTTAGTTAAAAAAGAAGGAAATTTTGGATAACACTATGGATTTCATATATAATTTTCTAATTATTTTATTAGTTCCAATATGAAAACAGATTATACACATAGTTCCTTATATTACACTAGGGAGATTCTTTTGATTATCTTGTAGGGAAATGATGACCATAATTCAACTTGAGCAATTTTTTGTATCACTAGGGATACATTTTACATTTCATGCAACTTCACCCAATGATATTTAGGATGTTCAAAGGTACAATTTATATTTGAGCCAAATTCTTGGTTTCACCCATTTGTACTACTTTTCTTACTGGGTACCCTCGACCATATCCTATTAGTAGCTCGAACAAATATTCAAGACCTTGTTATGGGATAAGTCCAATGATGAGGAGGGTTTTCATAGAGTTATATAGATCATGTATTGTGCCCCTAAGGACTACTGGGGAATGAGAAGTTTTTCTTCCTAGGCACATGAGCATGCATGTGTTCCTAGTGAGTTATCAGTTTCATGGAAGGGCATGAAGCATGGAAGGTTATAATTAGAAAATTCATTACTTATAGATTCCACTTAAGTAAAGGAATATGGATAAAACTGAATATTCATATGTTTTTTGTTACACCATTTTTTATTTAAGGTACCTCTATTTCTAAGAGTAATTAGAGGGTTGAGGAGTTCATCAAGCCCAAATGAATATGGAAAATTAACTCAATATAGCTAGTGATCTCATTTAATGAAAAAAAATGTGGGGAATATAAAGAATAATACAGTTTTAGATATTGAATATCCTTATATCTATGATAAATATCCTTTTCAAGAGAGTTTAAAAGAGATTAGGAGAATCTCTAGTTTCTCTTTCAAGAATATCTTCATTTCCATAAAAAACATTCTATTGTGCATAATGATTAATATCCTTATTAAGGAGGTGTACAAGAAACTAAAATGATTGAACTTAATTAAGAACAAATGAGCATTTCAAAAAACATTTCCCAAGCGGGTCCTCCACTCATACATAGAATCAACCAAACAAATCCTAATAAGGCTTCTCACCTTTCTCTCCAAAACTACACAGTCTTTTCTTTCATAACATATGTTTTTGTTCCAAATACTACAACCCATTGATGTCAATATATGAAAAAATCTTCATCATGATATTCCACAACTCAAAGTTAATTCCATTAAACTTTTCCATTTATATCCTTAATGTGCTCACTATTTTCTTGCAACAAGATTTCCTTTTGTGCAAGGTTAGATAAAAAAACATTGTCCCTAAAAACTAGGATCTAACGAGATAAGGGTATGCTGCCAAATAAAAGGAAGAAAACGTATAGAATATGCTTCCTAATCTAATTCACAAGAGAAGAATGTATAGAAAATCTAAACAAACAATTATAGAAAACAAATAACACATAAACATCCAAAAATTACACAATGATGTTTTGGGGAAAACCCTTTTGGGAAAAATACCCACACTGCAAAGCAATATCAATTTATTATTTAGAATCAAGTTCCAATTCCTTTATAGAGCTTCTCTCTTAATAGATAGATCAACAAAATTCAAGTTCTAGAGAAGTTATGGTATCATAATGGTACTTTCAATAAACTCTCTCCCTATCTGTGCATCCAACTCAAGAACAAAGTATATATATGTGAATTACAGCTCAATACATATCCAATCATGTAACATTTTCATCATTTAGATCATATGAGAGAAAGCACATTGTGGCGACACTATGCTTTTGTACATCAAAACTGTCAAAATACCAAAAAATTCAAAAATTTGCCAAAATTGTCAAAATTACTTGCAATTTGTTTCTGGGACTCCTTGTGTGATGGGTTTACACAATCAATGATTCATCATCCAATAGACCAAGCCTATCTCTCCTCTTTTGATTCTTTAGGGATTTCCTTAGCCTCTTTTTCATGTTTTTGAGCCTAATTTTTCAAATCAAGTTCCTGGTGAAATAGTGTTTCGCCATGTTTCTCTACAGCTTGGTGTCTTTGTTGGCCCTCTTCAATAGCTTCTCCAAGTATTGGTTTACTCTCCCAAGACAATTCTCCTTTTTCTTCTCAAACTGAGCTTCTTCTAGACTCATCAATGTTTTACCTTTTTGTTTTTCCTTGTTGGATGATGGATGACCCAGTGAGGTATTTTGATGCATTGCATTCGTCTTCAAAAGTTTGTTCTCTTGTTTTAGTAATTCCACCATGTTATTTTCCTTTGGAATATCATCCTTTAGCTCTTGTATTTGTGCTTGTTTCTCTTTGATAATTTATTCATTTTATTTGTCTGCATGGTCAAACATCTCTTGCTCTTGAGGCATCTCCTCCTCAAAATGCTACAATGGGGACTCATCTGCATGCCTAGGTGACTGCTCCAATTTTCTTTGAACCTGTTCTATTGTATTGTCCTCGGGCATTTGCCTAGTTTGTGCCCTAGTCAGAATTCTGGGTGTAGACATCTCCTTGATGCTCTTACTGGAAAAAACCATTTTTTTCCCTTTCTGGTAAGTCTGTGTAATCTCTGCCACATGTGTCTTTCTAGTTGATAGCCCGTTGAATGAGACAACCTCTTGTGGCCTTGGTGGTGCTAATGAAGTGTTTTGACTATTGGGTTGACTAGTACCAGGCATAAGATATATTGACCTGATGAAATCCTCCCAAGGCATGTTGATTTATGAAAGTTTTTGGATGACCATGACCTTTACCAAACCATGATGAAACAAATTTGTTTTTTGATCTTTCCCTTTGCTTTGTACCTTTTCTATCATTTTTACCAGGCTTCTGAATAAGTAATGAGGCAAGTTAAGTGGCTTGATGGCAGTGAAATGCAACAACAACCTTATGTGATACTGGTATAGTCTTGAAAATCTCCCTTCACAGGTAAATTATTTCATGATCATCTTCATCAATGGGGCATATCTATCTAGTGTTAGGACCACATATTGTACCCTTTTTGCCCATACTTTTTGCTATTATTTTACCCTTCATCACCTGCATTTTGACTTATACTATCATTTCACCTGATCATTCCAAGGTATACAACGTCCTTTCTCATTATTTTATGCTTAATCCGTTTTGCATAATACTTTACATTACTTTTGAACCTAGCCATTGATTAGAAGTGCAGAAGTGTCCATATTTGCAGAATAATATTTCAGACCGATGATGAAACACAGAACTGCCCAGGCCGCTGTTGAGATGATGCTGAAACACGGAAGCTGCTACACAGCCCAAGGACGCATATGCTGAAACACGGAGCTGCTACACAGTCCGAGGATGCATATGCCGAAACACGAAGCAGTTACACGGTTCAT
>JZKD02S0175463.1:7282-22986 GCA_000966675.3 Picea glauca | reverse complement strand
TGATAATGATGATGAAAGTGGATATGTAGACCACTGTTGAGAAACATTATGGTATGAATAATATGTGGGAAATTATATTGATTTGGATGCATTGCTATGATATGCGGACTAATGCCTGATTATGCTATGATTGTGGTACTAACACTGCCCAAAACCGAATAAACGATGACAAAACCTCCAACAACACAGTTCCCCTGTATGTTCCATTGTAGGGTGTTGACCTTGGTTCTGTTAGGAGGGGTGGAGGAATTTCCCACCGTGTATCCTCCATTGTAGGGTGTTGACCCTGGTTCTGTTAGGAGGGGTGGAGGAATTTCCCACCGTGTATCCTCCATTATAGGGTGTTGACCCTGGTTCTGTTAGGAGGGGTGGAGGCATTTCCCACCGTGTATCCTCCATTATAGGGTGTTGACCCTGGTACTACTAGGAGGGGTGGAGGTGTTTCCCACCGTGTATCCTTCGAAACTTGAAGTCCTGGGAGGACAGTGCTGGTTCACGCTCCCCAAGACCTGTGATGAGGACTGTCAGTTGCCTGCTAGGGAAGCTTGGTTGAGATAGCGACACTTCCACTTACGGGTTCTATTTGGAGTTAGGTCAGTAAAGATGATGCTCCAAGATAGTCTAGCAGAGGACAGATAGGATGGGAGACGGAAGTAGGTTAGGAAGGAAGGTTGAGTAGAATATTTGAGACATATGGAGATCTGTTTTGTGATGGATTTTGATGAAGGGAGAAATGTGTATATATGAATATTCATTAACTAAACTACAGCTGTGTAAAATAAAATTGTTAAACCGGATAATTGTGATTAAAGAAATTTTTAAGAAATTGATTAATTGTTGTCTTTTATAAAAGACTAGTCTTGCTGACTGAATTGACTGCATGCATAAATTACTAAAGGATGACAGTTTGATTATTAGTACATGCACGAGGTTTGCATGTACTAGCTACACATGCATTTCTTGTACATATACACTAGTATGTATGGGTTTTCTTGACTTACTGATATTCTCTGTTACTTATTGTGAGTGTGTGAACCATACTCTTTTCCTTTGTACCATCAGATACCTTAAACTTCAGGACGAAGTTTCTTGAAGGGTGGGTGTATGTAATGACCCTAATTGGATACATGCTTAAATATTATAAAGTAAAATTAGTTAAAAGAAATTAATTATGTTTAACTGAGTAATAATTCAAATTATAGATCACATTTAATGACCTGTGAAATAAAATTAATAGATCAATGAAAAATGATATAAAAATGGTGGCATATGAAGATAGGGATAGCCATGGATCCCGAGGAGATAAAACATTAACTCATGACGAAGGAAGGAGGACGCAAGGTGGTTGGAGAAGTAACTGTTTGAGTCGGTCGGGAGGAATAAGTGACGGGAAGAGGGGGATGTGCGCACCATTCAGCGGGGATGGATGCTGCGGACTGTATTTCTGAGCCAGTTGTATTGGCCGAAAACCATTGCATTTTGCCGTGAGAAAAATTTCTATGCACTGTGGCATTTGCTGTGCACTATGGTATTTGTTGTGCACTGTGGTATTGGCTGTGAGCCTGTTGTATTCTCTGTGGACTGTTGGTTTGCTGGGAGCAAGGAACAGAGTGTTCTGGACTGTGGCTTTTGATCAGGGGAGGCACCGGGTTGCTGGAGGTTTTGGGCACGTAGGGCTAGGATATCCGTAGATATCCTGGAGCTAGGTAGTTTTCCTAGTTGGCAGGGAGGACAGTAGTTTTGGGCAGTTATTTTCCTATTTGTGGCAGGGTTGATCTGTGTAGCAGGGAGCAGAAAGGCAGTAGCAAAGAAAAGAGGCAACAAAAATTAGCATCAGATCCAGGTACTTGTTAAGTTATGTATTTATTTCATACTGTAAATCATTTAGTATTTATTGATAAATCCAAGTTACTGAATTTGTTGTTATAAAAGTCAATATTATGTTATGAAGTTTTGTTTCAATTTACTTTCTTAAAATGTTTAGGAAACCTAATGACCCTTAGTAATATATGGGCATTACAAAACATTTGGGGGTGATTTTGGGTATGGGGGAGATACACTACATACCAAATGTGGTTGAGGCCCAACCAAACTCATCAATGTACCGTTTTGGCGCCTGCATGGGTATTTCGACTGTCACTTGCATGGACTGCACCATGTGTGCTTCATACACTATGTTAGTCCACATGGATGTGCACACGCTTCTTTTGCTGGATGTGCACAGATTTCAGAACTACTTTTATATAGTTTTATGATTGCCTTTCTGAACTGAGTGTAATCCTTCCATAAGTATTGGTAGTATGTTGTGTTTGTGTTAACTCTTTCTTCATCCATTGTTTGTATTTGCGGTGAGCCATTTTCCGGTGATAACAAAGATCCTTAAAAATATTCGCCAACTGAACTCTTCGATCTCATCACATCAACAACTTGCAAATACACATAAAAAATAGCTCTAATACCAGCTTGATCCAAAAATCCTTAGACAACACTTATTTCTTTACAATATATATACATGCAACATCTAACTTGATTCAGAATTAATTTACTGATTGTATTCAGGTGTTTTGCATAAAAATGATGATGTGCTTCTTATCTAAAAACTCATAAACTGATGTTTAATTTCCAGAATAGTGATATGACAAAAAAGAAAAGAAAAAAATTAAAATTGCATATATAGATGGAATATATATCTTCATCTTCAAAGTCCCTTTATATACTATGATTGTTCTCCATCATCTCAAACTACCAATTACATTACGACATGAGCTTGCAAAAATACATATTAATGGACTCTCTTTAATTCCACTATTCAAAGCAAGAAAATAATTTCACCATTGAAACCTTATGAAATACTGTGAAATTTGACGATAAAGCTGACCAAATTCCAAATTGTCTCAATTTCACACTTTTTACACGTCAAACTATGCACTATGGCACTCATTAACGAAAATCTAGACCAATACATTTACAAATGACATATGATCGTAAACTATACCTCAAATGCATGATCTTTGTGAAAAATCGTGAAAAAAGAGTATAAAGTTACCTAGGTGCTATTAATATACCTCATGGCACGCTTTACAAGACAACCATACTTAGCCTCTTTTCTACATATACTTGGAGACATATGTATGCTTTTAGGATTCATACCATGCATCGGGATCTATTCCCTTGGTCTCCATGCATACATGGGAAATTGTGTTCATCTCTTAGGATTCACGCCCATATATAGGCCGCGAGTTCCCAAACCTCCGAATGAAAAATTGGGCATCTTAAAATTAAATTTAGGGGAATCCCCGGAACATATGAAGCCTATAGTGTAGTAGCTAAAACTATGGCTAAGTTTGGCGGAGGTCGTGGGTTCCATTCCCACCAACCCTCGCTCTTTCTATGGTTTTGTTAGCTTGTATGGTTATAATATTATAAGCATACTACATATGGTATATATTTAACCTCCCCGCGTAAGTTTAGAGCCATATGTTGGATGGAATATTACATAGAATAGGGTATGGGGTCTTAGTCCTTGGTTAGTTCCCCCCCCAAATGAAACTTAAACTAAATTCAAATATTTTTGAAAACATATAGTGTTAAGAAACATGTGTGGGGTGTGATGATAAAGGAGTCTTTGTTAAGTTTTAAGGAGGTTGAGGGTTCTACCCCCATTGGCTTCATAAATTTTTGTAAACACTAACCAATATTTCCTAATGGGAGGTTTTCACATGGTGGCCTCTCATTGGCTAGATTCCTTGGCACTTGTCAACATATTATTTATCCACCTGGTCTGTACGACTTGCCCACTCACCTCTCAGCCTATGTGTCATGTCACTTTTACAATCATGTTCCACATCACATGTATGATCATACCATCATGTGGCATGTTTCAACCTTGCAGTGGTGACACGTGCCACCTTTGACTTTTCCCTTTGACTTTTCTTAGGTTTGACTTGAACTTTGACCTCTCATAACTTTTGCATACGAAATCCATTTGAGGTGATTTTTGCATCATTGGAAAGCTATCATCGAGCTCTATGAATTGATGGAGTTTTTGAAAGCACTTGGAATACTTGAATTTTAAGATTTTTTGGATCCCCTAGGACCTTTGTGAGCATTCCAGATCCTCCTAGACCTCTATGAATGTTCCTTAAATTCTCTTGGATCACTTGCACTACCATTTTATACTTCATTTTTATTACTGTAGGAGTATCTTGTATAAAATTTGTAGATCTTGTAGAAATGCACAGTTCATGTAGAAATCTCCTATAGGCTTGTTTTAGCTTTAGATTTTGACTTAGCTTAATCTTGTTGTCATGAAATCATTAATAAAAAATAAAAGTACATTTAGGTTGATAATGATCAAGCGGTTAGATTACTTTGTTCATGCATTATCATAACTTTATTTCCATTACAGTTTTCCTGATATAGTTTAGAGATTTACTTCTATCACAACTCTCTGTCATAATTTCATATTGGATTTATATTTTTTCCTCAGTTTAACTTTCCTTATTCGGTACTCTTTAATGCAATAGAATAATTTATTTTCAAGTACTTTGGATTAGTTTTACTTCCATATTGGTTTGTTTCCTTCAAGTAATTAGTTCAGAGCTTCTTTCTATCACTTGATTTCCTACACATTTTTAGCCTTTGATCATTTTCAAACCTTTTGTACCGACAATTGTATATTTCACATACAATGCATAACACCTATTATGTTTGTATAAACTACAGGTTGACAATTAAAGTAGTAAAACAAGGGTACAATAAATAATTGTTTCTATTCCTGGGCTCATCACTTAGCTAAGGGGATCTGTGTCTCATCAAAGTTGGTGCCTACAAACATTGTAACAATATATTGGTGCCTACATGATTTTATAAAATAATTGTTTTTTGGTTTTCTCCCATTTGGGTTTCCATGTTGAATCTTTGTGTATTTTGGATTGTATGGTTTTCTATTTATCATTAACGGTTATAGTTGGTTAAGTAACACATCGATAAATATTGAAAGAAAATAAAAATTAGTCTTCTACTAATTCACCCCTTGTCTCAGTATAAGTAATTGAGCCAACAAAACATCCTATGGCACACCAAATTGGACCCTTATCCAAGGGATGTATACCCTTCTAGACATATCACAATGGGATAGGGTATCATCAGGGATTTGAATGCAAGTGGGGATAATTAAATTATCAAAAAACATTCACCCCAAGGGATTGGATCCCTTAGAGTTTAATATATTTTGGGTTAAAATGGATCTAGGCTCTTAATATTTCATTTTTATTGAGATTACAAAGCCCCTTTAATAATTTTTATTTTATTTTTTTATTTCGGGTATCATATCATAAGGAAATGAAACTTCCCCACATTTTGAGGATGGTCGCCAAGATTATTCATGGAACAAGGCCACATAAACAACACGTAGTTATTATGAACTCAACATGCCACTGACATGAATATAACATGGGTGGAGAGAATAACACTCCATCCTACAAACACTCAACCAAATTAACTTTGATAAATTTTATTATTATTACATTGAATATTTTAATTGTAAAAAAAAATGATAATTAATGATGATGATGATGATGATGATGGTTAGCATCCAATGAGACTAAAATTGGTCTATGGGACCTTAAGAAAAGTAACAGATTACTTACTTGGATTTATTCAAAATGTCATTTCCATTCTTTAAAAGCATCAAGAGAAACTTTCCAAGATCACTAAAGTTTTGATGACTTAGAATGTTAGGATTCGAAGAAATGATTCGAAGTGTTTCAAATCGTTATTTATTGTTATAATTTTGGTCTATATTCCTAATAATATCTTTTAGGTTCCTAATTATTACCCATTTCCCTTCCTTTAAGGCCTCATTTACCTTTTGAACCTCCTTCCTTAATTTAACTTGACCTTCTGAAATGAATTTTTCATTTATAAATATTCCATACCCTTTTAAACTAAGATTTTTACTTAATATTCATGAATGAAGACCATCCAAATAAATGCTATTTTATTTACTAATTTTAACTTAAAAAATACATAGACA
This sequence comes from Picea glauca, assembly GCA_000966675.3. NCBI lineage: Eukaryota > Viridiplantae > Streptophyta > Pinopsida > Pinales > Pinaceae > Picea > Picea glauca. The sequence continues at coordinate 16,949 of JZKD02S0175463.1, read as the reverse complement.
TAACTCTTCACTTTGTAGGCACAATAAATCTAGGAGGTTCCCTTTATGTATTCATTGAGTTTCCATTTAAAAAATGTATATAATGATGGTGAATATAATGACCACTCTTCATATTTGTTGTTAGAAGTATGGACCAAGTTAAAAAGTGGAGGAAACCATTTTTTTTGAGTGATTCTATTGAAATGTTTTTTAAACAAGGCTACGTGGCAGTGTAGTCCCTGCTGGGTTGAATTGGATAGGGAAAAGTAGAAGAGGTAGATGGAAACTACAACGAAGATGTGGAAAGAAGCATGAAGCACAGGTGGTATCCATGAAATAAATGACACGTGGCCTGTAGAGCCCCATTTATGTTTTTAAAGTATATACCAAAATACAATTTGTGCATAGTTGAAGAAATTTTTTTATGACAACACAAATATGAAAGGAGATAAAAAAACATTTTAGTTTGAAATATATTAAATAATTTACAAGTTCCTGGAAATTTAAATGCATTTGTCATCTAGATTGGTGAAAGATAAAAATGTATGAGGACATAAATTTAAAAGGAATTTAAATGAATTTGTCATATAGACTAGTGAGAGATAAAAATGTACGAGGACATAAATTTAAAAGGAGATAAAAAAACAGTTTTATTTGAAATATATAAAAGTCTATTACATATTAATGGAAATTAGTTTAAAAAGAGATAAAAAACTAGTTTAGTTTGAAATATATTAAATAAGTTACAAGTTTGTGGAAATTTAAATGCATTTGTCATATAGACTGGTGAAAGATAAAAATGTATGAGGACATAAATTTAAAAGGAATTTAAATGCATTTTTCATATAGACTGGCGAAATATAAAAATGTGTGAGGACACAAATTTAAAAGGAGATTAAAAACAATTTTATTTGAAATATATCAAAAAATAAAATTCTATTACATATTAATGGAAATTAGTTTAAAAGGAGATAAACAAGTAGTTTAGTTTGAAATATACTAAATAAGTTATAAGTTCATGGAAAATTAAATGCATTTGTCATATAGACTCGTGAAAGATAAAAATGTATGAGGACATAAATTTAAAAGGAAACAAAATACATTTTTATTTGAAATATATCAAAAAATAAAAGTGTGTTACATATTAATGGAAATTAGTTTAAAAGGAGATAAAAAAGTAGTTTAGTTTGAAATATATTTATTTGAAATATATCAAATATTAAAAGTCTGTTACATATTATTGGAAATTCCAGTGCGTTTGTCATATAGACTGGGATTGGGGCTCTCGCAGACCATAAGAGAAATATGTTCAAGAAATAGGACTGTAGAAAGAAGAAGTGGGGGACGGTAGAGTGCAATACCTAAAAAAAAATTAAATTGAAAGGTATCAGTGTTTGGCTAGACATTTCTATTTAAAAAATTGAATAACTAGGTTGATAAACAAAGAAGGATGCAAGCAATAGACTTACAATGATGGTAGATATGAGCCCTTTTTCTATTTTCTTGCGGTTGTCATGTCATTGATGTTGTCGACAAATCCTGGAATCGTGGAAATTGCATGTTGCCTTTCCTCCGCGACGCTTCAATTCCTTTTCGAGCCATTCTTCAATGTAGCTTCTCATTGGGGCGATGTGATCTCATTTTGTATTTTTATGTTGAAAAGTTTGTTTTCTAATTCCTGGAAGTCGATAGAAAGATTATGTAGAGCCTGATGAATTTCCTCATTTTGTTCTAAATAGTGGACTATCTAGTGGTCGACGTGATCTTGATCATATTCAAGGATGTAAAAAAATTTCAAAGACAATTCCTTAAACATATCAACCTGTTTATTGAAGTCTTTCCTAGTTAAGGGAAAGGAGTTGACAATTAAGTTGGGGCCTTGGAAGTTTATTCTTGACAACCTTGTGAATAATTTTTCTTTCTTCGATATGGCTTATTCACATGACTAAACAATGAGATGTAGGTTCTTAACTTTTTCTTTCCAACATGCATTTAATTGACCGATCCATTTTTTGGATGGAAGATCTTGTTGTCTTATTTTTGTTTCTATCATGTTGTTGACAATGGTGCCAAAAGGAAGGACTATGTTTAAGTAGAAATGTTCTTCATCTTTTAATTCTGCCTGCAAATGTTCGAGAAAACTATGTGCCCTAGTTCCATTATTGTCTTGATATTATTCTCCACATATCCTCTACAGGATACGAGGAGGCTAGAGGATCCTTTTAAGTTGGTTGTAGGGGTGGCAGGCATGGCTATTGCCAAAGGATTGGAAAGCAATGGCATAAGAATCAAATCCTCTTCCAATTCCTTGAGTCATTCCTTCAGTCTGGCATTCTCGGCCTCGATGCCTCCAATGGAATCATGAAGTGCATCTCCGCTTGCTATGTGAGGTTGAAAAATTTGGGACGACCGCATGTTGGCAAGGTTAGCCTCTGAACGAGATTTTCCTTTGTTATTTTTTACATCTTTTTTTTCAATGATCAATTTTTTGGACTGGCTGTCAAAAACAGTGCTCTGGAACACAAAGGATTCATCTTCATCAAAATTTTTGGTATCGGATATGTCCATTGGACGACTATGTTGAATTGCATCTTCAGGCTAATGAAGGTAGCGAAGCACACTATCCAGATCAGGCTGAAGTTCCATTTTCTCACTCTGAATTTCGGGCTCTTCTGCTTGCCCCACATTTTTTTCTCTTCTTGTCTAGTGGAAGCTTGTGAGAACTATCAATTTTAGAGTGAGGAGGGTTGGTATCTCCTCCTCCATTTGAAGAAATATAAGTTTATTTGTTACTATGGTGGGTCATTGGAGCGATGCTTCGGGATGTCGTAATTTTTGGAGCACTATTCACTGATTGAACACTCTTGTCATCTGTGCATTTCCCCTGTTGCCTGTACAATTTAGTGTTGCTTTATAGTGTGTCTAGGTCACCAACATCAGAATCAAGAGCGTTGCCTCCAGTGTGTCTATTTTCGGACAAGTGTTTTTTGAAAAAACAATCGTCAAGGCCAAGTGTTTGTAAATGTTGTCGAAAAATATTATCGGGGTCAAACCCTCTTAGGATTTCAACATATCTGAGGTTGAAGTTGCTAGAATGCACTGCAAATTCTTCATTTTTGTTGACATTTTTCAACACAAAGTCCCCAACTTTCCAGGGCAGAGGAATGAACTATTTTTTTCTCTTCTTTTGCAATAGATGCAACCAATAGTTGTATTTATGTGCTACTTCTTCAACAAAAATTATGTCCGTAATGTGACATGGAAGGAGACCAGGTTTTTCCTTGGAGCTAAAAATTCTTATCACAATGTAATTATCGAAATCTTCAAGTCTCCCCTTCCTGTCCAAAAAACTGGTTTCCTATTTAGATATGCGGGGATCATATTCTCCTAACAACAAAACTTTGAAAACAGACACGAAGCTATTAAGAACCTCATAAAAATAGTGGAAATCCTTGTTCTTCCACAAGGCCTGGTACCAGAATGTTACTGGGTTGAATTCCTGGTTGAAATTCTTGGATAGAGACAATTTTGGAAACTGGCAGCAATGTGTTATCGCAAAAACTAAGTAGGACAACATATAAAATTTATTTTCCCTTTTGAAGCTTGACAATTGGGAACAAATTTCATGGGAAATTAACTTGCCCCAATAAAAAATGGCTTGTTCCTTAACTGTGAAATACAAAATATAAAGATCCATCCAGGAAATAGTTGTTGTGGACTCTTGTCCTGTTATTCTTGTAAACAACCAGGAAATTTTGCGAAATGGATTTCTAAATGAACTAACCTGCAAGCTTGTGGTATCTTCGAGAACTGCAATCGGGTCTTCCAATAAATGGGGCAAGAGGTCCAACCCGTTATTATTCTTTGCTAGGAACTATTTGCAATATTCTCCTCTAAACATCAATGTTGGCTCCGACAATATTAACATCTGGTGGAAGACCCGAGGTGACAAAGAAACAGAAGAGTGGTCCCGTAATGGAGTAATTATTTTTTCTGAAATAAATTTATCAGCGCACCAAGGGACCAATTCCTTACAGTTAAAAAATTTAGGGACACATCCTGCATGAGCAATCCCAAAGGTCCAAATTACTTGGTTCTGGGTGACAGGGGTTGAGTAATAAGAATATTCTTTGGACCACTGGAAGTTCTGGCCCTCGCACCTAAAGATGTTCACTGTATTTCTACAGAATTGTTGTCGAGATGATCCCATAGTTTTATGAGAATGTTGGTTTGCTCTAGACGATGGTTGAAATGAAGAGTTTGAGCCGATAATGTAACTCTCCACAAAATCTTGGTTAAATGCTTATGAATGGGAAAGATCCTCGATCCTTTCGCTGATTAATGACAATCTGTATGGGTGGTGCATGATCAACCCTTAGCAGTAAATCTTACTTATTTCATATTTAGAAATGCAAAGGTGGAATGTACGATGACGAGCAATTAAGGATTGGAGTTTCAGTGAATGTGCCAAGCTGACGACATGCGAACGACATTTCATGATTTTGAAATCAACACTTGGAAGGGATAATATAAGCCCCCACAAATCTTGGTTTAATGTGTATTAATAGGAGATCTCCTCGAGCCCTTCGCCCATCAATGACAATCTATATGGTTCCTACATGATGAGATGTTAGAATTAAATATCAATAATTGCATATTTAGAAACAAGATATATATATATATATATATATATTAAAACATTTTTTTTTTCTATTCTAGACAAGTGCGAAGGTCACGGAGACGGGGGAGAGAAAGGAACGAATGGAAAGGTCAGAAAAGAGGTTGGACGGGATTCAAAATAGGGTCATGGGGGATAATCAGGAGAGGTGCGTGTTCCATGATCAAATTTTATGTATCCGAATTTTTTACTGCAAAATGTGTAAAACAGAAGAGAGCATGATGGGGCAGTTCAACGGTCATTTTGTATATTTGCAGAATTCCAGGAAAATGGCCAAGTATGATGATGGGAAACGGTCGGTTGGACTCGTTTTCAGAATCAAAGATTGAAGATATCATGAATGGACCAACCCAACGACGCGCAACCAAAATTCCATGATGTTTGAAATTAACACTCGGAAGGGATAATATAACCATCCAAAAATTTCAGTTTTATGCATATTAATGGGAGATTTCCTCAAATCCTGGTGTAGCATTAATGTTTGCTAATTGCATACCTAGAAATAAGATATTATATATAAATGGTAATTTCTAATTGCAAAAGGGAACGGGCACAGGAAACAACGATTAGGAATTGGGTATTTCTTGAACCCGCCAACCCGACGATCCGCGAAAGAAATTCGAAGAAATGGAGAAGTATGGAAAGCAGATGGGAATTATTTAAAATGGGGTGACAATAGTTCCACATGAGATGTGAGGACCTTATGGTCAAATTGTGTATCGAAATTTTTCAGTGCAAAATGTACTATATACATAAAAAAGCATTTTTTTATTATAGACAAGTGCCAAGGTCGGGGAGATGAGGGAGAGAAAGGAACAAATGGCAAGTTCTGAAAAGCAGTCAGACGGTATTCAAAATAGGGTTACGGGGGATACTCAAGAGAGGGGAGTGTCCCATGGTCAAATTTATGTATCGAATTTTTTTACTGCAAAATATGTTAAATGGAAGAGCATGATAAGGCAGTTCAGCGGGCGGTTCATATATTTGCGAAATCATGGGAAAGTGACTAAGTATGGAATAGGGAAAAGGTTAGGCAGACTCGTTTTCGAAAGCGAGCATTGAAGTTTTCATGAATGGACCAACCCGACGATGTGAAAATGACATTCCATGATGTTTGAAATTAATGCTTTCTAATTGCATGCTTATAAATAAGATCTTATATATAATTGGTAATTGCTAATTGCAAAAGGGTGCAGGCACATGAAACAATGATTAGGAACTGGATATTTATTGAACCCACCAAACCAATGATTCGTGAAAGAAATTCAAAGAAATGGCGAAGTATGGAAAGAGGATAGACTAGCTTCAAAATGGGGTGACAATAGTTCCACATAAGATGTGAGGACCCGACAATTAAATTGTACGTCTAAGAAGCTTTCACTGCAAAATGTGTACCATGAAGAGGGCATGATAGGTAGACCATAATATGGAAGATGGTATGATCTGAGTCTGGTTGTAAATTTGTATATCGTGAAAGTCACAGTATTGTTCACAGGTCATGGAACAATAGAAGTCCAATCTAGAGCCCTCCTATCGGGAATCCGTAGTTGGAGAAGTGTTTGGGTATGGAATGGGGAAGCGGTCAGTTGGTGTTGCGATATAAGAGAATGAGTGAAAATGTGAACCCACAAGTCTTCCTACCCGCACAGCCAGACATTTTCGAAAAAAAGAATAAGTGATGAGAAAGATAAAGTTCAGGGAAAAGAGAAACAAATATTTGGCTAAGTATAGAAGATGGAAAAGAAGGGCCAATATATTCACATTTGTAACAAATATTCCATTTCCTGCCAAGATATATACTTGGAAAGAAGTGTGAAGGTGGAAGGCATGTAAAACAATGACTAGGAATACGATCCATGAGTTTACTTGGTTCTTGGTTGTATGCTTCGTTTGTCAATTTGTATATCATAGAACTCTGAGTCATTTTTTTAGCCAGCCAACCTGCAAGTCCGACTGTCAATTTGTATAGTGCAGAACTCTAGGTGTTGTAGGAAACAAAACTATAGAGGACATGCTTTTCTATTTAATATAACCTCTGTGACACAAATGTAGTATGTGGCTCATTTTAGCACTTTTCCATCCGTAAACAATGGCAATCTTGAGCCCACCAGCCTTGGATCCCGTGTGTCAATTTGTATATTGTGGAACTCCAAATGTTGTTTGGAGGTCACAAAAAAATGGAAGTGCAATGTTGAGCCAACCAGGATGAAAGTCCACCTATCAATTTGTATTTTGCGGAACTCTAGGTGCTACTTGTAGGACACAGAACAATAGAGGCCCAATTTACACAAAGGGGAAGCGCTAGGTCGAAACATGTGAATCCACCAACCCATGTAGTAAGGCATTTAAAAAAAAAAAAAGATTAAGTAACCAGGAAGAGAAACTACAGGGGATAAAAGAGTGGGAAAATACAAAGGTGGAGGGAATTTTTCATAAGCGTGAATTGGTTTCAAACAAGCCCCATTGTTGCAAAACCATCATTTTCTACTAATTGTCAGCAATTGCTTTGTTGAAGATTAGATTTTATTGCAACGTGTGGGTGTAAGTGTATTCTTAATAAATTCTTCCATGACTGTAACATATTAACTTAAGTATTAAACTTCTTTCATTATGGGTTTTTAGAATTAAATCTTAATAATTGCATATATAGAAACAAGAATGGCGATTTTGCTACAACATTGTAATTTGGTATTGCTATGTTCTATCTACATTGTGAATAGAATTGAACATTGGTTTGAAACTGTGTCTAATCCATTTTTTGTTTGCATAAAATCCTGGTGGATTGACATAGTACATTGACATATAATTGTTAGATGCTCCATCTTAGAAAAAATTACCTAAGTAAATACAATATCGAAGAACTACGAGACCATTGAACCATGCCAATGAGAAGAGGTGTTAAATCCTTAAAAGAAGTAGCAATGAAGACTCCTAGGAATTTTTTTTAATAGAAAATCCATTTAAAAAAAAAACACCGAGTATTGTACATCTATCCTTAGAAATTGGACCCAGTTCTTTGGGCCAAAACATTGAATGTATCTGCCAGAAACACAGGCGTAGGGTCCGTAATATGCAGGATCCTTGCAGTTTTTTCCTTGGTGGATCATCCTGCGGTAAAATTGATAGTTCTTAGAAGATTCCCGTGAGGAAGAAGACAAAAAATGTTGTAGGGAAAATGGAATATCCCTTAACTAAAAGATAGGACACACCTAGAAACTGCCTATGCACAATCGAAAAGACTTCAGGGACACAGGTTTCACGTGCAATTTCAGAAGCCCAAATTAGTCCATTCTGGGTGGAAGGAGATGAATAGTATAAATATGCCTTGCACTAGTGGGAGTTCTTGTCCTCATTCCCGAAGATGTTATTTGTATATCTAGAGAATAGGACAATAGTCCCACAATTGAATATTTTCTTGGCTTGAAATATATATCTGGGAGCATCAACATATCATTTCTTTATAGTGAAAGTATTCCACCCAGAATGGACTAATTTGGACCTATGGAATTCCTACTTTTGAGCTAAAAAGAGGCTATTGCGTTCAACGTTGGTTTCTTTTCTAAAACTCCTTCTTTTGGTGTTGTTAGGACTGCCATCACTAAGCTGAGAAGCTCCGTCTGTTATGGTTGATTTCAATTTGGGTGTAGGAGTGGGAACAGTCTCTGCATTTCCATCATACATTGTCATATCATCGCCCATCAAATCATTTTCTTCCTTCTCAGAATCCATGACATTAACCTCTGTGCCAACCATCAATACAACTGGGAAGTTTCTCTGAGTAGGCAGGGTTTCCTTGGAATTCTTTGGCTTGAAATATATCTCTCAGTGTACCAAGGGACCATCTCCTTTTTTGCTCCTGGGTAGAGGGAGATGCGTAGTAATAATATGCCTTGGAATACTGGAACCTCTGGCCATCATGCCCGAATGTGTTTACTGTATCTAGACATAACTATTGCAACAAGTTAACGAGAATTTTCATTTTCTCCAGACGATATTTGAAATGAAAATTGGGGAGGGATAATATAAACCTCCGCAAATTATGGTTTAATGTGTATCAATGGAAGATATCCTTGAGCCTTTCGCTGATCAATGATAATCTCCAGGGTTCATGCGTAATGAACTGTTACCATTAAATCTCACTAATTGCATATTTAGAAAAAAGTGCGAAGGTGGCGGTGATGACGAAGAGCGATTAAGAATTAGAAATTTCTTAAAGGCTCCAACCGGTTGGTGCACGAAACAGATTGCATCATGTTTGTAATGAATACTTGGAAAGGATAACACTCTTCTCCGCAACTATTGGTTTAATTTGTAGTAATTAAAAATATTCTCCAACCTTCTGGACATTAATGACAATCTTAAAGGTTCTTGTAGGATGAACTACTAGCATTAAAGATTAATAATTGCATATATGGAAATAAGTACGAAGGTAGCGGTGATGGTGAAGAGCGACCAAGCATTGTACATTTCGTCCACCCACCAACCTGTGAAACAGATTCCAAGAAATGCCCAATTATGGAAAGCAGTCGGGCGGGTTATTAAAAAAGGGTCAGAAGATATACCTAGGAGACATGAGGGGATGATGGTCATATTACAACTCAGTGACAAATATCAGTCATCAATTTGTATATTGTGGAATTTCAGGTGTTGTTTGTGCATAGGGGAACAACAGAAGCGCAATGTCTAGAGGGACATTTGTATATTGTTGAACTTCATGTGTTGTATATAAAAGCATGAGACATTCAAAAAAAGGACGAAGTAAACAAAAAGAGAAAGAATATGAGATGAAGGGGAATTTATTTGCTAATTTGTAAATCGTGGAAGTCCGGGTGCTATTCGCAGGCAGCGAAACAATGGAAACGCAATGTTGAACCTGCCTATATGGGAAACCGCGATTAAAAAAGTTTGTTCAATATGAAACAGGGAAGCAGTCGGTCGAGCTGGTGATATAAAAGTAAAAATAGAAATCTGAAGACGTGAATCCACCAAATCCTGCACCTAGACGTTTTC
>JZKD02S0175452.1:0-22986 GCA_000966675.3 Picea glauca | reverse complement strand
TAATTTCATTGAATGTTCCTATAGGTTTTTCTACTCCCCAAACCCTCAAATTGATTGGTTACATTAAGCATAGGAAATTCATCATCCTAGTTGATAGTGGCAACACTAATAATTTCATTCATCACTACCTTGCTCAAGAAGAAAATTTCTATATCTGTGTTATCAACAATTTTCAAATCATTATTGTCAATGGTGGTTCCATGAAATGTGGGGGGTGTTCTGAAAATGTGTGCCTACAAATTGGTCAATATAACTTGAAATTTCACATGTTTGCTATTGACATGGGTGGTTGTGACATTGTTCTTAGTGTTGAATGGTTACAAACTCTTGACCTCATAACCATGGATTTTAAGGATTTAGCCATGAAATTCCAACATGAAGGACAATAGTATAAATTCCAAGGCATTACAAAAGGGTCTTTGGAGATCATCAATTCCCACCGCATGGAAAATTTACTCAAAAAGGGTCATTCTAGCATCATTTCCCAACTCCATTCCATTCAAGAGGTTGAGACACCCATGGTACACCCTGAACCTCAAGCTATCCTTTCCCACCATCCCATTATTTTCCAAACTCCCCAAGTACTTCCCTCCTCTGGCAGAGACCATGACCATTCCATTCCTTTAATCTCGAGCATTCTTCCTCCCAATGTTCTCCCTTATCATCATCCCTTTGCTAAAAAAAATGAAATTGAGAAAATTGTCCAAGAATTGTTCGAAGCAGGTGTTATTTGTCCCAGTACCATCCCCTATTCTTCCCAAATTGTCATGGTCCTCAAGAAGGAATGCACTTGGTGCATGTGTCATGATTTTCATGACCTTAACAAACTCAAGGACAAATTTCCCATTCACGTCATATATGACCTTCTGGATGAACTTAGTGGGGCTCAATACTTTACCAAACTTGACCTCCATTAAGGATACCACCAAATAGGTATGAAAGAGGAAGAAATACCTAAGACTTCATTTTCACTCATGAGGGCCACTATGAGTTCTTTTTCATACCCTTTTGTCTCTGTAATCCCCCCTCCACTTTTCAAAGTCTCATGAATCATGTCTTTTGTCCTTTCTTATGTCACTTTTGTGTTAGTTTTCTTTGATGATATTATCATCTATAGTAAAAAGTTTCCAGCCCATCTCTCCCATGTAGATCAAGTTCTTTATCTCCTCTCCAAGCACCAACATTTCCTCAAATAGTATAAATGTTCTTTTGGTGCCTCTGAAGTTGAGTACCTGGGTCATATTATTGGCAAGGATGGTGTAAGGGTGGATCCTAAGAAGATTGAATCTATGCAGAATTTTCCTTTCCCTAAAACTCTTACAATTCTACATGGCTTCCTGGGTTTAATGGGATTTATCACAAATTTGTTAAAAATTATTGAAAAATTTCATCTCCTCTCATAGCTCTCCTGAAAACGAATGCTTTCAATTGGACTCCAGTAGCTGACCAATACTTCCAAGCCTTGAAAGAATTTATGTGTATTACTCATGTACTGGTCCTACCCGACTTCACCAAAAACTTTGTTCTTGAATGTGATGCATCAAGGAGAGGAATCTGGGCAGTCCTCATGCAAGATGGATAACCTTTGGATTTCACTAGAAAACAGTTGTCAGACTGATAGTTTGTCCAATCAATTTATGAACAGGAAATGTTGGCTATGTTGCATGCAGTAGATATCTCACATCCTTATTTATTGCGACAATGCTTCTAAATTAAAACAGGTCATCAAAGCGTCAAGTACTTCCTGGAACAACGAATTTCATTGTAGGAGCAACAAAAATGGATGACCAAGCTATTTGGATATGATTATGAGATTGTTTACAAGAAGGGAAAATAAAATGTGGTGGTTGATGCTCTTTCCAGGAAATATGAAGAAGGGTCCCTCTTTTCCTTCTCATTCATTTTCACAAACTGGATTTGGGTTGTTCAATAGGAATGGTTGCAAGACCCCAAAATTTCTAGCCTAATCCAAAATATTCAATAGTATCCCCAAGCAACTCTAGTGTACTCTTGGAATAATGAATAATTTCACTATAAAGGTTGTCTGTATTTAAGAAAACAACCAGACTTTAAATACGAGGTGCTTTCTAAGTTTCATGCTTCACCTACAGCGGGACATTCAGGTTTTACCAAAACTTATGAACAGGTCAAATGATATTTCTTCTGAGACAGGATGAAACATGAAATTCGTATCTTTGTGGCCGAATGTGATACATGTCAATGCAATACGGGAGATATTTTCAAACCTCTTGGTACACTCCAACCACTTCCACTTCCACCTACTATTTGGATGGATATTTCTATGTATTCCATTATTGGCTTACCCAAATTATCCAATAAGTTAGTCATCATGGTGGTAGTGGATCAAATTTCCAAATATGCTTTTTTTGTGCTCTTCAATAGTCATTCACAGCATCCATAGTGGCTCAAATTTGTATGGATAATATATTCAAACTCTATGGAATGCCTCATTCTATTGTTTCTGACCGGGATTCCACTTTTACCAACATTTTTTGTCAAGAATTATTCAAGCTCCATGGAACTCAATTATATCTCATCAAAACCTATCATCCCCATACTGATGGCCAAACGTAAGAGGTCAATATGTGTTTGTAAACATAATTGAGGTGTTTTTCATCTGACAAACAACATCAGTGGGTTCAGTGGTTACCCCTATATGAATGGTGGTACACCACCTCTTACCTTACTGCCACTCCCGTGACTCCTTTTGAAGCAGTCTACATAAAGAAGCCACCATCGGTTCTCCCATACATTTCGAGTGTCTCCATGGTTTAGAAGGTTGACCAAAATATTACCGTCTGCATGACCATTCTCCGTACTCTCAAAGAAAATTTGGTAATGGATAAAAACCGCATGAAGTAATAGGAAGATCAAATTCATTTTGAATGTAAATTTTCTAAAGGGGCAAGTGTTTCTCCATCTCTAATCATATAAGAAGACTTCACTCAAATCTCAACAGTGGCAGAAACTTGCAAAAAAACTTTATGGTCCTTATACTATTCTCAAAAATGTGGGGATGGTGGCCTATCAGTTAGATTTTCCCAATCACTCCCAACTACATCATGTTTTTCATGTCTCATGCCTGAAGAAAGTGATTCACACCAAATTCCACACCTAGAACAAACTAACAGAGTTGGATGAAGAAGGTTCCAATTCGTTGCATCCAAATAGATAAAATAATATATATTCCATGTAACAAAGGTCGACATTATTTAATAATGACTAAATATATTTTCCATGTAATAAAGGTCGACATTAGTTAGTAAGTCCTATTTAATAAATGTGAACAAGTCAATGTAAGAAGACCTAATAGAATCTTTCACTTCTAGAAAGATCTTCCTCTAAAATGTTCTTTAGAAGATAGAATTAGTGTAAATAAGAGTAGGAGGCATGAGAAATATTGTCTTGAGAATTATTGTAATAGATATCTCCTCTACTGGAGGCTTCCCCCTCGAAGAGGAAACTGAACATTGCTTTCTTTGAATAAAGGTATTATTTCTGATATTGGTCTTCTAAATATTTTGTTGTTCCATTGACATATGTTGACTATTCATGATTCTGCATATTATATTACATCTAGTACCTTACAACTAATCTCTCATGTATTGTACATTTCCTTTAAAACCTTAGTTTAATGTTGTTTTATCAATTTAGCAGATAAATTTCAATGAATTATAGAAGCATCATTTAAGTAGAAGTCGTGTTGTTTTCAAGTCTCTATGGTGTTGCATAAGCCACATATTTTCAACCTAAGGAAAGTATTTAATGTTAACGTTGATAAAAATGGATTCCATGCTATAGTGGGAAATGGATTGGTAGGACCATTACATGATGTGATTATCAAAAGTAAAGGTAACATGTACTTGAACCTATTTCTACCGAGGGGATGATGGGTGTAAGCATTAATGCATTTTCCTATTCTTAGTTTCACATTCTAACACACTCTCAATCACAACATCATTAAGCATGTTTGGTAGGATTTCTTAGGATATTTGGTTGGAAACAATATGATGCATAAGCTTCAATAAAGTAATTATGGTTATGCGTCTAATAGCATACCTATACGTGTCCTCCTAGTCCTATACTTGAATCGAAGGATCATATACGTTTTCCTAATTAGGATACTAGGTCTTACATATTCTTTCAACAACTTCAACTTTTAATTTAAGAACTATGCCCCTATTTCCTTGAAAGACATAGGGAAATATGTAGTGAATGTAGGAAAACAAATTTTATTCCAAAATATTGTTCTAAAGATATTTGTGTTGGTTTGCGCCCTAGTTTACCATGGTATGCAGAACCTTGAGTCCATTGAAAATGATAGAAATCATTGTATTTGACTTGATAATTTTACCAATAATTAGTGCCATTGCTTTAAGGAAATCCTTATCCACATCAAGCTCATACATGGAAGTCAAAACATAAATAACCTTCTTCATGGAAGATATATCACTCTACCTCCTTTTGAAGGATTGTATTAGTTGTTGAATTATATTATATATGTAAGTGTATTTTTAGGCAAACTACCTTCACTTTATTCTTCAATTTGTTTTTTTTCAATATCATTGAGGGGGGATTTTCCTTTTGAATTTTCAAACATCTAATATGGATTGTTAAGAGTATAATACAATAAACATGTAAATTGATGATATGAAATATGGGTAATTTATTATGTAAATTGATGATATGAAATATGGGTAATTTATTTTTTCTAAATAATCATTTAATGTCATTACTTCAGATTTTGATGTTCAATTATTATTATTTCTAATAATGAGTAAGAAAACAATTATGTTGAATTTTTGGAGATCCATATTTTGGTTTAGTGTTTCTATAGCTTGGCTAGGGGAATCCAAAAATTTTATTCATTTAGGGATTATATGACACTAATGAATATGTGGCAACACTTGTGCACAAATCAGATTAGGGCTTCCATAGCATGGATTGATTTAGGGATTTTGTAGCATTGATAAAGATGTGGAAGAAGCTACTCATAACCCTTATAGATGGTTTTGGATTGATTTCTCCATGGCTAGGGTTTATACAGGTAGAAAGGCACTACACCATACTCACTAAGTTTCCCTTCTGGCACTTGACCTGGTTTCTCATCAGATTGTTTGTAATGGGTATCTCTTTTCTCGAGATTTCTACCATGTTTCTCGTGTTGGATCTTCCATTGGATCAATAGTCAGCTTCACCTATAGGAGTAACAAGTCGTGATATTTTTGGATCAAATGATCTTGAAATGGTTTTTTCAAGTATAGTTTTGGATTTTGATACCCCACTACACTTTGATATTAGCTTATGGACAAGAGTTTTTGTGATTCTAGTGGTGTGTTGGTTGGTTTTTCTCTAGTCTACCTTTTTTTTCCCAGATAGACTATATATGCTACTGCTCTCATCTTATTTGAATCATTGTATGACATGTTGTTCAATTCATTTTTTTAGGAGGTTATCTTAATTGAAGAGGAAAAAAGACAAATAGTAGTTTCATTCAACAGAGGGGAGACCAATATCGAGACTAGGAACACTAACACAATATTGAAGACCATCAAGAGAGAAGTTGATTTCATATCTGAAAAGAGAGGTCACTTAAGTGAAATATTAGGTCGAAGAATCATTGGGAGGGATAATAGCTACTGAATTGTTTGTAGAGTCTTGGACTGGAGGCCGATGAATCCATTAGCAGAAGCTAACAAGATTTTATATGAGGAGACTAAAACCATATGGTTTCCACAATGAATAGGTTAAATCAATCGTATGATATATATCTTGTATAAGCTAAATAATCCCTCCATAATGGCTTCATGATGGTCATCCTGGTTGATTACTTGGATGACCCATTGGGTGACCAAAAGATATAGTCTGACCTAGTCAACATCCAATATACTCTAGATCATATCTCACTTCTTATCTATACACCAAATTCTAAGTATAAAAAAATAAAATATAAAATCTACCTTTATGGAGAGAAGGTGAGGTTTCAATTACACCATTAGACAATTGACATGACCTATAATACTTCAAAAGATGTGGTGTTAACCACATCTCCCCAATATTTCTTTCAAATCCCACTTGGGGAGACTTTAGGTAAGCAATCACACGGTGATATGACACGCATGGGAGATCTAATCCAGTATACTAATCAAAGGGGGGAATTAATCCCACCTCAAAGTAACCTTTCCTCCATGGTAGAATGAAAAACAAAACAGGAAGTTTATCCTAGAGGAGATGTTAGTTATATCTAGTAAATGATTACAGTAAGCATTTATGTTAATAGTGCTCACATGCTACCAAGTATTCAATAATAAAACTTTTCAAAGATTGCTATCACAGCTATAGTGTTTAGCAATTATCAAACTTGATATGTGTAAATTTGAATCTTATCAATTTAATCAAACAAACTTGGAACCTGGAGTCTTGTCCTCGAGAATGAGTGTGTTGTTTTTTCTTCTAAGTCTCCTTTACTCAAGATGATAAGTATTTTCTTCAACCCGTCCTCTGTACTAAGACAATATGTTATCTTGACAAAAATATAAGTTAG
This sequence comes from Picea glauca, assembly GCA_000966675.3. Taxonomy (NCBI): domain Eukaryota; kingdom Viridiplantae; phylum Streptophyta; class Pinopsida; order Pinales; family Pinaceae; genus Picea; species Picea glauca. The sequence goes on along the minus strand of JZKD02S0175452.1, from coordinate 16,421 downwards.
GGAATAAACTCTGTAATCTCAACTTTAATTAATCTAATACTTTGACTTTAATTTTGGCCAATGGTTATTATGATAACTTCAACATATCAAAATGCAACCTGGATACTCATAATATTATAATAATGCCATGACAAGTAGAGGCATATCAAAGTAGTCAAACCTAAGGTGCATTGTTCCTCTGAATGTGTTGGATCTGAGATCCCTGTGGATCTACAATTGTTGCTTTGACAAAATATCCTTTCTCCTACAAATACCCTTTAAAACAATGATGCAATTTAAACATGTGTAAGTACATACCTCTGAAAACATTGGCATGTAGTGGCACCATGAAACAACAATAACAAGAAATGACGAACCTTTTATAACTTCAAAGGTTCTTCAACTTGTAACTTAAATTTAGATGGATATTTTCTAAGGCAAGGCGCACTAGGATAATAAAAATCATTCCCAACAATTCAAAAATTTCACTGCAACTGGTGTTGGCAATGCATCTGGTGTTGCAACTAGTATGAAGGAACTGGCATTGCAATCACAACTGATAGTGCAATTGCTACTGCAACTTAGGGTTTTATGAAGAAACCTTATTTTCTCAAAATTCATTTTTTTGAATTTTGATCCAGGTTCTAGATGCGCCCTCCTAGGGCGAGTTCCTAGGTGTGGTTAATTTCTCCAACGTCCTCCTCAAACAAGGAAAACGTCACACTTAGGGTTTATGCAGAAACCCTAATTCTACACCAACTGCAATACTGAAAACTAGATTTTGGAGAGGGTGCACTGAGGCTAGTAACTTCTTATAAACTATGAGTTAGTCTCTTTCAGGTCTGCTCTGATACCATGTTGATTTTTTACTTATACAACTAGAAGTTACAATTATTCTTTATTATTTTTATCATTTAGCACATTAGTTGCATAAATAAGATCAATGAAAGAGAGGCAATCATAGAAACAATAGAGACACACAAAATATCCTTGGAAACCCTCATGGGGGAGAAAACTCAGCAAAAAATTACTCAATATAGATAGACCAAAGACCAACAAAAGATCCTCCTACACTCCTTCACTAGGAAGAGTAGTGCACCACTAAACTAAGAAATACCAAGAGATAGACCAAAACCCTCCTTGATGTCACCCCGAGTTGCAGTACTAGTTCCTCCAAGACTTATGCATTTCCTCATAGCTACAAAGATAGTGTGGTGAGTGTGTCCAAATGAGGCACTAGACTCTCTTATAAATAGTTTTATTTCTAGACTATAATTAGGTTTGGGACAACCTGACACTTTACCCTCTTAATTTACAATTAATTGTCAAGGCACAATAGGGATGACTTTTACTAAGGCACAATACGACCTAATTAAATATAATATAATATTATTATTCAACTCTCTCATAGGTAGAATATTCTTCGAAGTTGTAATATTTCAACAAAAGATACTCTAGACCCTCTCTCACTTCTTATGTATACACCAAACTCTAAGGTCACAGGAAAAAAAATTCTACCTTTTGGAAGAGAAGGCGAGGTTTCAATTAGGCCATTATTCAATTGACATGACCTCTAATACTTCAAAAGAGGTGGTGTTAACCACATCTCCCAAACCTTGCTTTCAAATCCCACTTGGGGAGACTTAGGTAAGCATTCACAAGGTGATCTAACATGCATGCGAGATTTGCTCTAGTATACTAATTAAAGGGGGGAATTAATCCCACCTCATAGTAACCTTTCCCATAAACCATCCTCTAATGATGTAATTCCTCTCAATTTGATGGCAGGAATGCTTGGTTCTTGTTACAATGAAGGAAGAAATAATGGCTACAAAGGTCATAGGGTGGAAGTCTGGCCTTTTCACCCTTTCCAACTCATGGTATTTTTCTTTAGGCCTAGGAACCTCCCTTTTCTCTCTTGAAATGGGGGAATAACTAACCTACCTTAACCTCTATGGTGCCTACTCTTATAGAAAAGAGTTCTAGGAACATTTCTTTATTAGTCCATGGATTCAAGGAAGGCTAATGATTTAAGAGGCGACCTAAATGTTTCAGTTCATGCATCTGAGATATGGGGGCTTAAAGCCCAAAAGGATTCTCTCTCAATTTTTTTCATCGTGAATCTAAAACAAGTTGGGATTCTAGATATTGAGCTAGGAAATATCACTCCAACTTGGACAAAGCAAAGAATAAGAGAGGCCAAAATTGCAAAAAAACTAGATCCATTTTTGGTTTCATAGGATTTCTCGAAGGAAGCTTTAAGAATTTGACAATAGGGATTAGTTGGAGGAGACTCTAACCACAACCTATTTCTTTTGGAAGTATACCATGCACAAGGGAAGCCAGATCCAATCCCCTTTAAGCTTAACCCTGAATGGATCAAATAAGAAGATTCCATTCAAATATTAAACAACACATGGATACCCTTTAATAATTCTCTCAATGAATTAAAGGACGCCTAATTCCATCAAAATATGAAAATTTCTAAGAAATTTGCAATCCAATGATCAAAAGAAAAAAGAGATAAGGATGACAAACTCCTTAGGGAAGTAGAAGAAGCACATGCATCCATGATAACTTTGGAAGGTTTTGGTTTCTTAACATACTCTCAAAAGGATGCAGTTAGCCAACTTTAAAAATAAACAAAGGAATCTTCTCTTGGATAAATATAAACATTGAGGTCTCAAGAGTAAGAGTATGGTGATCTAGCTTTTAAAGTTCTTTCCCTCACCTTGGCCCTGGGAATATGGCTAGCAAAAATGAAAATCTTTTTAAAGGTAAGGACAACCCACCTTTTAAGTGTGCTTCTCAAAGTCTCAATATACTAAGTGCCTTTCCTAAATTCTCCACTATCCATCATTGTGATTGGATATTAAAAGGTCATATAAACAGATCTTTCATATGGCTTCGAGGGAGCCTCATAAGACAATCCACCAAAGGGAGAAGTTGGGGGGGTCATTTTTCTCTCCCAAAACCATTTCTTATCGTTCAAAGTAAGGATTGGTAATGCTTCAAACAACTAGAATGAACTCTCAAACTGGTTCTAATTCTTGCTAAGAAAAAGGAATCTCTCAAATAAGTCCTAGATTAAATTTCTCTCTATTTCAAATCCTAGATTAAATTTCTTATCTTCATAAGTCCTAGATTAAATTTCTCTCTATTTCAAAGTCCTAGATTAAATATTTTATCTTCATAAGTCCTCGATTAAATTTCTATGTATTTTGAGATGATTTCTAGCACTTTATGGACACCTTCAGATTTGCATAAAGCATAGACTTAGCATAGACAGTTTCTTCATTTTTGTTGATTGATTATTTATTCTTCAAAGTCCTAGATTAAATATTTTATCTTCATAAGTCCTCGATTAAATTTCTCTCTATTTCAAAGTTGATAGATGTATTTTGAGATGATTTCTAGCACTTTATGGACACCTTCAGATTTGCATAAAGCATAGACTTAGCATAGACAGTTTCTTCATTTTTGTTGATTGATTATTCATAAGAATAAAGTACAAGCAATTTTTTTTTTTAAATACTTATGGTATTCTACTCTTTATAATTTTATTTAATTATCTTTAATAAAATTAAACAATCTATTATTATTAATTTTGAACCATGATTAAACTTACAAGACTTGCTAATAACCTTTAATTCTGATTTGCTAATACCCTTTACCTTTAAGTTCGGGAAATTTTATTGACATTTTTATATGCCTAGGGTTTTGTGACACTTTGGACGATCATTAGTATCAGTAGATAAAACCAGTTGATAAAACCTTTATGAAAATTTTCTTCAATTGTTTATAAGCTGATATTTATGGCATTTGTTTACGAGAGTATAGTATTTTAAATGTTCTATGTTTTAGTTTTTTTAGATGATATTTTTGGAATTGGTTAGCTGTTCTATGAAATGGTTTTTAGTAGGAATTTAGTTATATAAATTTATATTAATCATTATTTTTGAGGTTGGCTTAGCTGTTATATTAAATGGTTTTTTAGTAGAAATCTAGCGATATAAATTTATAGTAATCACTATTTTTTGTTCAGAATTCATTTCTGAATGCAGAAATGAATTCAGAATGCTAAAAAACTCCTAGAACAATCGGATTCTACAGAAATAATCACTTAAATAGACGAATCCAACAATTTCTAACAGGATTTCAATAAATATCCCAAAAAAATTCTCATTTAGTTAAATCTTTAACCTACTACCATATTTTTCTATTTTTTTTTTTTTACCTACATCACTGTATTGAGCAGTTCTTTGAATATTTTTTTACCTACATGACTGTATTGAACAGTTCTTTATAAACAACGCCCTTCTTTTGACCTACCTCACTGTATTGAACAGTTCTTTGAATCCGTCTCGTCGTCGAAGTCTGGTCCGAGACGAAACTGAAGGTGATCCAGTAATTTTTCGTCAGTAGCGCACAGAGATTCATCCATAGACACTGATTTAACGAAAGAAGCTATGGGTAAAGGGGGCAAGGAGTCAATTGCAGGGACTGTCTGATGGTATATTGTCTCATTTTCCTCAGTTGCTCTTTTCAAATTGAGATTGATATTACCCTCCAATTTGGAGGCTATCTCCACAAGTGGTGCCAGGGACTCTACGTTTCCCCAATTCTCAGCATTTGTAAGAGTAGTAAGTCCATCCTGCAAGCGAGCAATTTCTTCTGCAATCTCTTGTTTCTCATGTAAATGAAGACTGAATCTATAAGAAGCTTCAGCATAGAATACTGCATCTTTGAAATGTACATGTGCAATCCATTTGATATCAAAATATTGATTAAGAGGTGGGAGGTCGAGGGCTACAGACGCTTGATTATAGTAAATACTGACCTGCATGGCAGCCTTGGAACAAAGGGAATTCGGGCAGTCACGGGAGGAGATAAGGTTGTGGAAGATACATTCCTGAGCTTGAGCAAGCATGAGCATCTCCAGCATGTGCGCGCATTTCACAGAGACGTCCAGGGTGGTTTGCCCTTGGGAAGCCTTCACGGAGATATTATCTCTGAGAAAAGCAAACGCCCCGGCCGCTGCCTGGAACGCCTTGCTAGCCTCGTTGGGCCCGTCGGCTGAAAGGGCGATCTGGCTATGAATGGCTCCCAAATTGAAGACGATACCGGCTTTCTCCAAATAGATGTTGTGCTCTGAGGCTTCCTGATTTTTCTTGAAAGCGTCGTACCAGGTGAAGCGTAAGGAGATGAGGAACGTGGACTCCATGATGCAGAGAGCTCTGTAGTATTTCTGCAACAGATCTCGCCGGGCTTCCAGCGTTGCCTGTGACCCCTTCGCTACGTCGTTGCGCATCTGTTTGATGTTGTTGAGATACTCTTCCATTGCTTTCGACGACGACTGCGACTTGTCGTCGACGATGTAGGCCTTCAAGGGTGTGTACAGGTCCAATAACACCGTTTTCTTCTCCTCCACCGCCAACGGTATCGCCATTGCCATTGCCATCGCCATTTTATCTTTGTATACTATTACCAATAATATGCTATTTGCTGTGTGCAATACTGATGGCGATATGAACTTTAGTTATACTTTTAAATTTATTTATATGCTTCAATCAACGTTATTCAAACAAAACGCGTTGGCTAAACGTTATATCTTTTAGGATTTTTTTTGATTGAAGTTGTTTTGCGTAAATTTGCATAAAATTATTATTTTTTATTGTTTAAATTGTATTTATGAATGCATAAATGGAGTCACCTTGTTGAAAAAGTTGCTAAATCGTTGTTGAAAGGCTTATAGTTGGTAAGATGAAACAAAGAATATGAAACCATTCAAGAATATGAAACGATTGATTGTAATTATAGAGCTGCCATAAGTAAAAGTGACACAAATGTAAATCTAACACTGTAAAATGATAAAAAGTTAATAGTGGAGTAAATTTGTAATTTCAATTAAGTTTGTCAATCATTTTAATGTCACAGAGTGATTTCTTAATCGTATTAAGTCAATGTTAAAAAATTATGAACATGAGATCTAATTCATTGATTTGGAAGGACGACTAAGAATATGCTAGCATTTTCAATTGATAACCATAGGATTGAAATTTATGATTAAAAGATCATTAAATATGCCCATTATCAATAAGTGCCTTTTAAGTTTTTTAACTAAAATCAAACCATATAAATCTAAACACACCCTTTCACACCCTTTCACCTAACCTTGTATAAACTATCATTCTTTCTCTAAACACTTCACATAAAATGTATACACTTTAATTCTTTCTCTAAACACTTCACACAAAATGAGAATATAGTATTTTTTATTTTATTATTTTTAAAACATTATCCATAGCATTTTCAATTGATAACCATAAGATTGAAATTTATGATTAAAAGATCATTAAATGTGCCCATTATCAATAAGTGCCTTTTAAGTTTTTTTTAGCTAAAATCAAACCATATAAATCTAAACACACCCTTTCACACCCTTTCACCTAACCTTGTATAAACTATCATTCTTTCTCTAAATACTTCACATAAAATGTATAAACTTTAATTCTTTCTTTAAACACTTCACACAAAATGAGAATATAATGTTTTTTATTTTATTATTTTATCATTGACTCAGGTGCATCCTCTTATCATTGACTCAAGTACAACCCGTTTATTGGATATATATTATTTATCATCTAAATGAAAAGCATTAGACTAATGATTAACTTATTACATGAAGTTTAATGTTAATATGTTCTCTAATATTCTTTTAATACATATCTCTTAAATTTTCTTCCATCAAAATCATTGAATAATTTACGTACAATAGGAGGCATGTTATAAGATTATGTGTGGCATGTTATACGATTATGTGTGGTTTATTATCTTGAACATTTTATGAATCACATGCTAATGTGGCATGCATTGTAGAGTAACAAACTCAATTATTCAGTTTCTTTTTAATTAAAAGTACTTTTATCATGACAATAATGAAAGACCCATATTAAAATTGATATGATAAGAAAATTAATTGAGTAGAGGTATAAATCTTTCTATAAACATAGATTTTAGGGAGTATATATGATTAATTTTTATTAGCAGAAATGAAGATTGTCAAGAAGTATATATGATTATTTTTTATTATAAAAATAGTTTTTACTTAAAAATTTGAATTTGATATGAAAAAAAGATTAGTTGAGTAAACTTATAAATCTTTTTAGAAACATAGATTTTAAGTAGTATATATGATTAATTTTTATCACCAGAAATGAAGATTGTCAAAAAGTATATATGATTAATTTTTATTAAAAAAATGGTTTTCATTACTATTTTTAATTAATATGAGAAAAAGATTAGTTAAGTAAACATATAAATTTTTTGTAGAAACATAGATTTTAAATAGTATATATGATTAATTTTTATTAGCAGAAATGAAGATTGTCAAGAGATATATATGATTAATTTTTATTATAAAAATGGTTTTCATTGCCATTTCATTGTGTATGGTTTATAATATACTCATTATTTATAAATCTAAATATTTTAACTTTTTAACCTTTTCATTTTATATTAACCATAATATACTCATTATTTATAAATCTAAATATTTTAACCTAACTAACAAATTTTTAAATTGATTTTATTCTCTGCATTTGTAATAAGTTTACCTTGCTAAGGTCTAAGGGGTTGATGCATCTATAATTCGCATAAAAGATAATACATACATAAATATGAATATAATGTCACACAAAATGCTCAAACACTAAGTTAACTTGTTAGAAAACCAATCCAAATATTATTTGGCATATAAATGTGAGTCACTTCTCCACTTAACATGAAACAAACACTAAGTTAACTTGTTAGAAAACCAATCCAAATATTATTTGGCATATAAATGTGAGTCACTTCTCCACTTAACATGAAAGGTTTATTTAATGATAAACTTGTCACTTCGTTGTTTTTCCAAGTTTGGTTAATCATACAATAATATTTAAAAAAAAAAATACATGTTTCCTAAGCTCACTATGATTCTACCTTTGGATTATGTGTCTAAAATTTTAATGTTATTAAGTTATAAACTATTTTTATGATATGTTTTTTAACTTTAATAAAAAAACAAAAATATAAGAAAATCTTATATTCCCCCTATTAAAAAAAGGAAGGGGTGTCACCCATTTTATTCATATTCTCATTTTTACTCTCTTATCTCACACTTTTTTCTCATCCCAAAAGGGGTGTCACCCATTTTATTCATATCCTCATTTTTACTCTTTTATCTCACATTTTTTTCTCATTTCATTGTAGCATTTTCCTAATTTGCTTATTTTTCATTCAAAAACTTAGTTTATGAAGGAGGTCATCACTATAGCAACCATCTATAGTTAGAGGAGGAGAGGAACAACCAATACCACACACTCAGGGAAGAAAAGAACCCTCCCATGGAGAGGCCACTAGAGGATTCAAGTCTTCAGAGCTTTCTCCACAAGTGTACATGTAAAAATTCCTTTCATTGGGTAATGAAGATTTAATTTATTCTTTGTATTTACTATTGTTTATGTTTATTTTATGTTTCATGTTTTTTTCTTTTCATTGAATAATAGAGATCTTAGGATACATTTATTTTATAGAAAGATATGGTTTTAGTTTTCTAACCCCATTTGTTAGTAGCTTTGTAGCAACCAGAAAGTTTGCAGATCTGCTCACCCTTGTTGTAGATTTGCACTAACATAATGGCGACTCCACTGGGAATATGAACCAATCTCAATATCCCTGGTTGTGGGTGTGTCGTAAAGGTTTGTTTTCTTTGTTTTTGTTTTTTTTGTTAAGTTTTTTTAGGGTTTATAACTTCCTCTCAGCATGCATTGTTAAAGTATTCGACGTGCTCGTTTTACCATGGACAATATCACAATATTGTCACCCAACCATAGGTGTGCAGCCACCCCTGAGCACCATAACGTTTGCTAGATAGAATGATTCTAGAAGCAACACTAGAACCAATAGATAACCAAGAGAGTGCATCTTTCTCCAAAGATAGCTCACCAGACAGAAAGTCCCAAAACCATAGAACAAGAACACTACTCAACTGCAACAATTGCAGTTATAGTTAACAAGAATACCACTAATAATGTATCAAGAATACCACCAAGAGATACTAAGAGGTAGGGTTCATATATTAGGCTAGATAACACTAGAGAGAGAGACCAAGAACCACCCTGGAAGATCCACCTTCCATTCTTGCAGCTACAACCCCAAACTTGCGTCATACTTGAGAGAGTGAGTGAGGTGAGTGTGTACAAATGAGCTAGATCATCTCTTATTTATAGTGGTTCTTGTCACTTGTTTGGGTTGACTTGTCCTTTTAGAATCTAATACTTTAATATTAATTATTTTACTGAGTTGACTTGTCTTATAGGGTTTTTACACATATGTTTAGGGTTTCCCTTGCTTCCAGAATATTCTATTCCAGCCAAAGGTTACATATGGAGGTTAATACCTCCTGCATCTACGATAATATCAACACTCCCTCCTAGATAGGGAGGTATTAACTGTAATGGTCTCAAACACATCCATCCATTTCACATGGTATGTACAAGGCTCACATAGTCTAGCAGACCATCGTACATGTAGCGGCATCATAGCCACACAGGCTATCTCATAATTACACAAATCAAGTCACGAGCATCATCATCACTATCCATCTAGTTGGTAATTACCTCCAACACTACTGGTTGGCACACCAGCCTAGGAAAGACCTTCAACACTACTAGTAGTCTCCATGGAAATCCAGTAGTAGTACATAGTTACTACAATGTCATCCAAAATATCACAATAGTGTCGATCCATAGTAGTACACAACTACTATCCAGTGGTACACAACCACTCCTGGTAGTGCACAACTACTATCTAGTGACATACAGTCACTACTAGTGGAACACATCCACAATAGTAGTATATAGCTATTGTCCAGAGAAATATACTACACAAGCTATCATCATGCAGTACAATAGTCTCCTATCATCAAATCATATCATCGCCTGCATCAACTATCGAGGCCATACTCCATATGATTAATCGGGCATGATGTTGAATAAGTCATGTGTTTAACCTAGCGCACTCAACAGAGTGTATCGCACAAGTCATTCACTCAATAGAGTGATACCGGGACCATTCTTCTAATCTGGACATACATCTACTATGGGGAAAAATCCCCCTAATCTGGTTCTAGTGACTAGGCAAAGCCTTGACACCTTAAAAGATGAAAATGCTTCTATTTTACTCAAATATAACAATATATAATGTTAATCAAGGGAATGAAGAAAGGATCAAAGTATTTACCTTAAGTCCTTCCATCTGCAATAGATCCCTTCATGTCGTTGTTCATTCTGGGTTGCAGGCCTCCTCCCAATGCTAGCCTGAAACAACTTTAAAGAACACAATATGAGAACACATGAATAACTACCAAGATCATCTAAAAGGTTAGATATTCATGAAAACCATCCATAAATATAAACATAAAGACAAAAAGATCTGGGACAAGAAGTTTTTCTTTTATTAATAACAATATTGGAAGTTACAGCCTGAATCTTTTCGATGCCGCTCCACGAACCTTGCCTAGGTTCTTCTACTTTGACTCCAAGTGCACCATTCCCATTGTTATATCCTCACAACCAACATGCCAATATAAGGAAAAGGGATGGATTGTATAAGGAGGATGTATGGTAGGGAAAGATGAGGATGAAAACTCAGAACGGGATGGAAAAGGCTTGGAATGCAAGGGATAAATTTTGGCAGAGTTCTCTTGCCTCTCTTTCATATATCCCAATTGACCCCCCTAGGGACCTTGTATATGAAGAAGATATTGTTAATCCATTTTCATAAGGATTACATGAATTAAGATGGTTGTGCAACCCGACATAGCCTGTAAACTCCGCCCAAAAGTGTGGAACTTATTAATTTTTGAAACTTTTTAGAGTACATGCAGGTTGTCAGGTGTGCAGGTATCGTATGTACGCATGCTGCATATATACCAGGATGATTACACCATACAAAAAAGGTGTTTTTAAGAGGAAATTCAACAAAAATGGTTAGAAAATGTGTGAATGAGTAGACCAATGTCAGTAATGCATAGTAGTGTCATTTAGAGCCACCACTGCAATCCAGTAATATCTACACAAGATATCATCTTGCAGTACAACAGTCTCCTATCATCAAATCATATCATCGTCTTCATCATCTATCGAGGCCATACTCCATCTGAGTAATCGAGAATGATGTTGAATAAGTCATGTGTTGAACCTAGCGCATTGAATAGAGTGTCTCGTACAAGTCATTCACTCAATAGAGTGATATCAGGACCATTCTTATAATCTGGACATACGTCTGCTATGGGGAAACTCCCCCCTAATATGGTTCTAGCAACTAGGCAAAGCCTTGACACCTTAAAAGACGGAAATGCTTCTATTTTACTCAAATATAAAAATATCTAGTGATAATTAAGGGAAGGAAGAGAGGATCAAAGTATGTACCTTAATTCCTTTTGGCTGCATTAGATCCCTTCTTTTCGTTGTTAGTTCTGGTTTGCAATCCTCCTCCCAATGTTATCCTGAAACAAATTTAAAGAACACAATATGAAAACACATGCATAACTACCAAGATCATATAAAAGGTTAGATATTCATGAAAACCATCCATAAATATAAACATAAAGACATAAATATCTAGGACAAGAAGTTTTTCTTTTATTAATACAAGATTGGAAGTTACAACCTGAATCTTGTCGATGTCGCTCCACGAACCTCGCCTAGGTTCCTCTACTTTGACTCTAAGTGCACCATTCCCATTGTTATATCCTCACAACCAACATGCCAATATAGGGAAAAGGGATGGATTGTATAAGGAGGATGGATGGTAGGGAAAGTTGAGGATGAAAACTCAGAACGAGATGTAAAAGGCTTGGAATGCAAGGGAGAAATTTTGGCAGAGTTCTCTTACCTCTCTTTCATATATCCAAAATGACCCCTTAGGTCCCTTACATATGGAGAAAATATGGTTAATCCATTTTCAGAAGGACAACGGGAGGTAAGATGGTTGTGCAACCTGACATAGCCTGTAAACTCCGCCCAAAACTGCAAAACTTTTTAATTTTTTCAACTTTTTAGAGTACACGCGAGCTGTCAGGCGTGCAACTATCGTATGTACACACACTGCATATGTATCAGGGTGCGTACACCATGCAAAAAAGGTTTTTTTTAAGAGGAACCTTAGCAAAAATGGTTAGAAAATGTGTGAATGAGTAGACCAATGTCAGGAATGCATAGTAGTGGCATTTAGAGTTATAAGAATGTCCTAGAAGAATAGTTGTCCCAATAGATATTGAAAGCCCTGCAATGGGCTATAATGACCATTCTTCTAATCCGGAAATACGTCCTATAAGAATGTCAGTCCTCCTAGATGTTGAAAGCCACACCATGGGCTACAAAGACCATTCCTACATGAATTTTTGTCTCGGACTATTTTCTAATCGGGTCATATGTACCATAAAGATCAATCTTTACCCATATTCCTTAGAAAACATCGTTCTTGTATCAACCACCCTAATCAGGACATAATGTCCTTAGGGGGAGGACTATTCAACCTGATCGAGCCAATAATTGATCCTCGGAAGAATATTGGTCCTGGACCATTTTCCTAATCAGGCCACAATTTGTGCCTTAGGAAAATACCAGTCCATGATACGTCAACAATGTATCAATCCAGACCATTCTCCATAGGGAGAATGTCAGTCCACCAACAATTTGTTCTTCTTGGACCATTCTCTTTCCTGGAGAATGTATGTCCACCAGCACACTGACTATCCATGATGCCATATATCATTACTCCCTCCCAATCGAGGAAGTCATCTCCTCCCTTTCAACCAAGGGAGGTATCTTCACTTCATCATCTCTAAGCCATACTAGCATGATGTGAATTCATCATATCTAAGTTGTATTGGCATGATATGGAGTATCATCCACATCATCTCTAAGTCGTACTAGCATGAAATATCTAGACTGATGCCAATGCATCATAACTAAGCTTTATTTCACATCTAAGTCATACTTACATGATGTAGATCAGAGCCTCACAGTGTCATCTCTAAGTTGTATGATCATCTCTAAGTTGTACTAGCATGACATATCTAGCATGATGCCAATGCATCATATATAAGTTGTATTCCACCTCTAAGTTGTACTAGTATGATCATATCTAGCATGACACGAGCCCTCTGCATCATCTCTAAGTTGTATGGTCATCTCTAAGTTGTACTAGAATGAAATATCTAGCATGATGTCAATGCATCATATCTAAGTTGTATGCCACATCTAAGATGTACTAGCATGGCCATATCTATCATGATGTGGCTCACTAGCATCGTCTCTAAGTTGTACTAGCATGAACATAACTAGCATGATGTCAATACATCATATCTAAGATGTATGTCCACCTCTAAGTTGTACTAGCACGATGCTTCTCGGGCCATTGTATCATCAAAAAATCCAACCCCATATATCATATCTAAGTTGTACTAGCATGATGTTGAAGCATCATATCTAAGTTGTACTAGCATGATACAAACCAACAATTTGTTTTTCACAATGTATCACAGTCGAATCCAGCACATGATCAAATAGTCCATAGACAAGATAACAAAGCCATATTTCTTATTTACAAGCATGACAAACTACAATATACTCTTCTTATATAGTACTTAGTGCAACAGACTTATGTTTACTTCTAGCCCATAATGTTATAGAAGATCATAAACCTAAACATATACCAGAAGTACCCTTTATGTCATCTACAGTCCCTACCCAATCTGAATCAGTAAATCCATGGAGCATGTACATCATTGTTTGAGGCATATCTCAAACCATAGTTTAGCGTCCCATGAAGATATCTCAAAATATTCATTTGTATATATCCAATGCTCATGTCTAGGTTCCACCTGGAACTGGCTCAAATTGTTCATTGCAAAGAAAATGTTTGACCGGGTATTAACCAAATACATCAATGAGACAATCAACTGCCAGTACAGGGGTGAGTCTATTGGATTAGAGTTAGAGTCTCTCAACTTCCTCACATCTGTCACCATGGGAGTTTCAGTGGATTTAAAATCCATCATCCCAAACTTTTGAAGAATCTTTACAACATACTTCCCTTGCCCTAGGAAGATTTCACCATGCTTCTGCTATACTTCTAGTCCCAAATAATAATGCATGATACCAAGATCCTTCATATCGAATTAAGAGGCTAGCTCCATATTACACTGAATAATGAGAGGCTTTTCACCTGTTAGAAACAAATCATCAACATATAGTAGCAGGATAATAGGTGCATCATTCACAACCTTGTAATAAAGGTTTGGATCAACATAGCTCTTGGAAAATTGAAGTCTCGTCAAGTAACTGTCAATTCGTGCATACCAAGCTCTTGGAGATTGCTTGAGTCCATACAAGGCCTTCTTTAATCTACATACATGGGTTTCTCTCGGGTTTATTTCAAAGACTTGAGGTTTCTCTATGTATACCTCCTCCTCAATTACTCTATTTGAAGCGGTATTTACATCAATTGATGCAAAATCCAACCCATGGATGTTGCAAGAGATATGATGACTCTAATAGAGGTATATCTGGAAACTGGAGAAAATGTATCATAGTCTTCTCCCTCCTGCTGAGAGAATCCTCTAGACATGAATATTACCTTGTATTTATCGATAGTCCCATCTACTGCATGCTTTATATTGTAAACCCATTTTGAAGTTACTATTGACTTTCCTTCAGATCTAGGCACAATTTTCTATACATCATTTTTCATGATGAAATTATATTCTTCCATCATAGCTTCCTTCCATTATTTCTTCTTGATTGATTCTTCAACGGTGGAAGGTTATGCATTGAGATGTTCTAGAGAACATGTATTTTCTTCCTTGGGACCTTCATGTTCTTCTTCATCGTTGGGATCCATGGATTCTTCTATAGATTTCCCGAAGACAATCTTTTCATCAAAAATTATATATTTGTTGGTTTCAACCATAGATTCTGTAAGCTTTTTATGTTTCACTATACCCAACAAATATATCCTTCTTTCTTGAAGGTTCCAACTTCTTTCCTTTGTCCTTGGGAACATGAATATAGAGAGGACAGTCAAAGATCATCAAGTTCTTAACACTTGGATTCTTTCCGGAGAAATATTCTTTTGGAGTCATGTTCTTCTATATATGATGAAGACTTCTATTCTTAACATATACGACTATCATAGTTGCTTCTCCCATATATTTTAGTCATTCATCATTCCATTAACAAATTCTTCAATGGATCAGTTCTTTATTTCTACCACATCATTTTGCCGAGGATTGTAGGGAGTAGTGAGCTCCATCCTAATCCCAACCTCTCTATAGAATGTCTTGAAATCATATGATGTGTACTCTCCTTCTAAGTGAGGAGGCTGACATTGGTCCACACACATCTGAGTGAACGATATCCAAAAACTTATTTTTCTTACCACACTTCCTTTAGAATTTCTACTTGGTGAGATCACCTACCTCACCACTTGATAGGGTCATTTTCTCCATGTTTTCAATTGTCACTCTAGCTCCTTCTTAGAGTTATTGCTTGTGACCTGCCTGAAACAAGAACAAAAAGAGAAAAAGTATTTCCAATAACATTTTCATAAGAACATATCTAAGATAACAAGGATGATGACATTCCTAGGAACAAGAAATGTCTCCTAAAGGAGATGTTAGTTCATTTTGTAAACAAGTGCAATACGAATATATATATCAATGCAACCAAGTATGCCTAGCAGTAATATAACCTTTCAAATATTGTTGTCACAACTATAGCAACTATCAACCTTGATATGTGCAAATTGAAACTTAACAATTTGATTAATCAAACCTGGAACCTAGAGCCTTAGATGTTTCTTCCTCTAGATGTAATGAATCCAATATCATTGTTTGGACAAGGTATATTGTACATTCCCTACAAAATACACTCATGCTTTGTTGGATGATATAACATGAAAATCATATACAAGTGCATAACTTTGAAACTTACAGCATCTTTCAACTTGTCTTCTAATCTGAAACTAGACACCATCTTGATAAGAAGAGGTTGGAAACTGAATAAAAAATGTTGAATGATTAGAAAAAGCTAGAAAATCTAAAATTTCAACTTTAATTACAAAACCAATTTTGATCAAAAGTCAACCTTTGACTTTGACCCAAAAACTCAAAATTGACGTTTTTGCTGGCTGAGGACACCAGAGGGTGTGTTAGGCTAGGGCGCACTAGGATATCTAGAAATTAGGTCCAACGCTTCACTTAAGGTGCCCAAAGAGTTTGATCCGGATTATTTTCGGCACGAAATGGGAGCGGAGATATAATAAAGAAATGCACAGAGATATCGCGTATATCCAATAATATAACAGAAATATATCAGAGATGCAACCATAAA
>JZKD02S0175441.1:0-22986 GCA_000966675.3 Picea glauca | reverse complement strand
CCAGAATGGTAAATGGTCCAAGCTGCAGAAGATAAGTTCTAGGTATGTCGGCTAGTGCCATCCGCAAATCCAAAATGTATGGGAAAATATGCTGGCACATGCGCATTCAAGAACAAAGTAGGGTATAAGTAGATAAGGATGAAACAAAACTCTTACACGTAAAATTAAATACAGACCAAACCAAAACATATGGTAAAATAATGTACAAAGCACACATGCAAGATTTTCTAAGCATAATACTTTTTCAGATAGAGCCCATTGAGAGGTTCGTTGAGAGGTATTCCATCATAGTTGACTAACTCGTAGGAACCTCTTTGTAGCACATGTTTTATGATGTAGGGTCCATGACACATAGGTTCTAATTTTCCTTCTCCATGTTTAGCATGGTCTTAGTCATAGACCAGGACGAGATCTCCTTCTGCGAAAATGCAAGGTCAGACAAACTTATCATATTGGGTTTTGATACGTTTTTGATATGTCTCATATATGAGAGAAACATAATGATAGGTCTCATCCAACTTTGTTAGATACAATAAACGTTCTACCTCAGTAGAGGTATTGGGCAGGAGCTCTACGACTAGTTTCAGAGATGGAATTTTTCATTCAAATGGAAACACAACTTCTACACCATATACCAACTAGAAAGGTGTGAAACTAGTGGTGGTTTTGATGGAAGTCTGATAGGCCTAGAGTGTTGAGAAGAGTTGTAAATTCCAATTGATTTTTTTCACCCCTACCATGCGTTGAAGCATGGTTTTTGAGACTTTGTTGATGGCTTCAACTTGTCCATTGGATTGAGGATAATATGGGGATGAGTTTTCATGTCGAAAATCCAATTTGGTACGCAACTCACTCATCATCTAATATTGGAAATGAGACCCGTGATCAGTTATGATAGCTCGTGGGACTCTGAATCTAGTGATGATTTGATTAAATACGAAAAGAGCAGTAGTTCGACCATCGTTTAGGAATGTAGGCATAACCTCATACCATTTAGTAAAATAATCGATTGCAATGATAATATAACCATGCCCCTCGGTTGAGGTTGGCCTATATTGCATGAAATCAATGCCCCATTTTTCAAAGGGTTGATGGAGATGATTTGATGTAGTAGAGCAGGGTGGGTACATGCTTTCTTTTGAAAGATTTGACAGGGTGGGAATTTTTGTACAACCTCGATAGAGTCTTTGAAAATGGATGGCCAAAAATAACCTACACGTAATATATTCTGGGTTGTAGCCATTCCAGAGAGATGACTACCACAAGATCCTAAGTGAAATTCATTTAAGACACACTCAACCTCTTCATGAGTCATACAACGTCGCAAAATAATATCAATACCGTGACAATATAAAGTGTTTCCAACAATAAGGTAATATTTTGAATGATGTCGAATACGATGTCATTCTTCATGTGAAATATTTGGGTGTAAGCATTGGGTTTGGAGATATAAGAGAATTTCTCCATACCAGAGATTAGGCATGCTGATAAGGAACAATGACTCATCTGGAAGGGAATCACTGGGCTCATTTTCCTCATCAGTATTAGGAAGATCGCAAATCAACTCGACAAAAACCAACGATTTCTTTTCTTTAGTTTTGGTAAACTCGAGATCAAATTCTTGAAGAATGACGATCCATTTTGAATATTTTCCCCCAAGTACTTGGCAAGTTAAGATGTGGTACATGGGGTTTGAGTAAAAAATAACCGTGGTGGTGTGAAGTAAGATGTAGTGTTGAAATATTTGGAAAATGATGACAGTTGCCAAAGCCAACTTCTCAACATGTGATTATTGAAGTTCAGGACCTGAAAGGCTCTTAATTAAATAATATATCACATGTTTTTCATCTTTGTCATCCTCTTGAACTAACACCATGGAAATAATGGAAGTGGAGGCGACCAAGTAAAGGATATAATATATCATGTAGTTAGGGGGTTGTAAAAATGGTGTATGCGTTAAAGTAAGTTTGAGAGCATGAAATGAGTGTTGACCAAGTTCATCCTAGATGAAAGGGACATCCTTCTGCAACAATATAATGAATCATTTCTTGATTTCTACATAATTGTAGACAAAACGACATAGAAAATTTTCCTTCCCTTGAAAACTTTAGAGTTGGGTAAGGTTATTGGGAGGAGGTAAAGCCAATATAGATTTTACTTTTAAGGGATCCACCCTCATCCCATCGTTGGATACCACGAAGCCTAGGAGCCTCCCTGATTCCACAACAAAAATACATTTGTGGGGATTCAAGCGTATGTTGTAGTGTTGACATCTAAGAAAGATCACTCTCATATGATCAATATGATATTTTCGATGACCCAAATGATATGAATGAGATGAAAAGTCATCAGGGTAGGGCTCAACAATATGTTTGATATCATGGAAAGCATACGAAATAGCCAGCTGGAAAGTGGCGACAAAATTTTTAAGGCCAAAGGGTAATTTACGATATGCGAAGGTTCCCCATGGGCCGATGAAGGTTGTCTTATGTTGATCATCCAGTAAAATATATATTTGGTTATATCTTGAGAAGCCATCCATAAAAGAGAAGATTACGGTTTTGACACAATTATCGATAATTTGGTCGATGAAGGGAATAAGGTAGTTATCTTTCAGACAAGCCTTATTGAGATCCCTATAGTCGATGCAAACTAAAATTTTCCCTTGTTTCTTTGTGATAGAAACAATGTTAGAAACCCATTCAGTCAAAGGTATAGGGTAGATGAAACGATATTTCAATAATTTTCTACATCTACATTTATGGAAACAATTTTCCTAGGATGGACAAGGCAAATTTTTTGTCGTACATGTTTATCTTCAGGGTAAGTTTTAATTTCATGCACAACAATCGAAGGATCGATCCCTGACATTTATTCATAGCTCTAGGAAAAAACATCGTGGAATTGTTTAAATAAGGAAGTGTAGTATTGAATCTCTTGAGTTGAACAGTTCACACCTAATTGTATGTTTTCCATGACACCCTCTTTTTTTGATATCTCTACACTGATGGTTCATGATATATTTCCTAAATTTCCCTCGGAGATAGTATCCTGAGTAAGTATCAGAGATTGAGGATTATCAAAAGTATCAGATGGAAAGATATATTCAATATCTTCGCCGATTTTATCCAAACTTGGAAGAAAGGATGAGAGATGGTGGTTATCATCCCAAGGGGACTCTTCGATACTAAGAATTTCCATTATGGATTTGTCGGATGGAAAAATCTATAGGATGTAATCAAAGGTCGATGATAAGGAATCCAACCAAGATGGTAATGAATAAGAATTGGATGCCACTAGATGTTGTTCATCGAGTGAAGGAGATGTTGATTGTATGGCATCATATTCGGCCTCTATGGGACTAAGTGGCATAGTTTCACCTAGCATATCAAACTCTAAAGGACTAGGCACGATCCAAGGATCAAATGATTCAAGAGATTGATGTATTGGGGTCAAAATCGTATTCACCATTGCGATATGCTGGGAATTTTGAGGAAAATATGCGGGGAAAGTTCCTATGAGCGAAGAATATTTCAGTAGACCCACCCCCATGCTCTCATGGCTAATTGTTGAGTCCCCTCAAAATGGTATATTGTTGGTAGTTTGGCTGTGGGAATTAGGTGTACAATAATCTAACTGATAGATGGTAACGATTTTTCCTTGATGAGGAAACTTGACACATCAAAAAACCAAAGATGCCATGACAATCATATCATAAAACTAGCTTCATCCAAGAAACAAATTATAATCTAAAGGAGCATCGACTACCTCCACATCGATGGAAACAATCCCCCCCCCCCCTAGTTGAACGACTAAATATTGCAATAGTCCATGAGGTATGAAACCTTGTCCATCAAATTCTTTCAACATGGTAGGAGATTGATTAAAACCTGGTGATTTGAGACTTTTCCAACATGCTAAGTACATGACACAGGTCAATGCTCCTTCATCCAAAATAGTGCGATGAATGTGTTGATTGTGAACAACAACTTCAATTTGAAATGCAAGTTGATGAGAGAGCCTCAATTTATAATCATCCAGGTTAAACATGATAATATTGGATGATTCAGGATCTATAACTCCAATGGCTACCAAGAGAGTCCTATGATGACTAGGGTAGTTTTGTAGAACTTCGAGTGTCGACATTGCACAAGGTGCTTGGGTCAAATATTCAACTATAATGTAGTTCTGGGAAACACGAGAGCTGGGATTAAAGGTTGAATTTCAAATGGTACTCTTGGGTGGATGTAATATAGAGTCAAAATTTGGTTTCCCAATCTGGAGAGGTCATGAGGGAGAGGTAATAGAAGTGGAAGGTGGATTAGTCATGGTTCCATTAGTTACACTTTCTTTACCCGTTTTCCTTGAAGGTGAGTCATATGTTTCATCCTAGTGGTCAAATATACACCATTGAACATATGAATATGTGCACTTGAGGAAGCATCCTCTTTAAGAGGATTACCTGGGTTCCCTCCTTGCGAAGGTGCAGGATTTTGCACAAGCATTGACTATTGTTGTAGAAAAGGATTTGTCAAAATATCGGGTTGGGAATTTCCTTTGATGAATTTTGATACTTCATCTTGATGAGGATAGTCTCTTGTGTAATGATCTTCGACACATATGAGATAGGGAAATTTTGGTTTCCACTATTGTTTCTTTTCAACAGTAGGTGGTTGTGTTGTGTTTTTGGATTTTCTTTTTTATCATTATTTTTCTTTGATTTATTCTTATTATTCTTTTTCCCTCCGGATTGCGGTGGTGAAGCAAATTGAACTGCATTCATTTCAGAGATTTTAGCTGGGGAGGAATTAGATGGGATAGAAGCTTGCACCGTAGTCGCAATAGATACCAAATGATATATAGTCCCGATCAACTATGAGGTAGGTTGAGTTTTGAAAGAACCGATAATCCCGTCAGAATGAGCAGTAGATGATGGTTTGGATGGATCGGTTGATGTACATGGAACATTTGGGATTAGTTTGTATAAACTACCAAATTGGGAATAGAAAAAATCCAAATATTGAGCATGAGAAATTTCTTCCTCTTCAATGATGACGCCCCCCATCGCAAGATCACAGGAAATGGGTGGTAACACAGACTTTGTGAACCATTCTGGAAACAACTAATTCAGAATGGTGGCTTTAATTAATCGTATTCATCATCTCCACTCATGAGTATGATTGGAAATATGTGTGGAAGTTGTTTGATGAAGGGAAGTAAAAAGTTCTATTCCGGTTTCATATCTAATTGGAAGTTTAAAATGGGTGAGGAAAGCCAGTGCAAGTGAATTATAATATTGAAAAAAATCACGTAGTAATTTGATATACCACTTTATTGCTGATCCTGTCAGAGTACGCTAGAAAATACATAGCTTGATCGAGTCATCCATCAATGTGTTTGATGAGCACCAAAGATGGAATGTCATGATGTGGTTGTTCGACTCTTCTCCAGATTTACCTTCAAAATTTGGGATATCTAATGGTAACTTGGTAGGAATTACTGGCTAGAAAGTAGAATGTCGTATGGGATCATTTCTTAATCTCGACATGTCTGGGAGATATAAAGTAGCTATAAAAGGTAACCGTCGATTACTTTCAGGATAATACTGGTGAGGCACGGGAACACCAGTAGGACCATAAACTAGTTGTTGTGGGAAGTTGTATCCAGAAGGTCCTCCCATATATGGTTGTTGAGGATTTTAGCCTAAAAAAGTAGGGTTTGTTTGTTGAGGAACTTGGGAAAAAGATGAAGGAAAACCAATTTGAACCTGAGGAAGATAACTAGTTTGACCATGAGGAGGATAACTAGTTGGACCTTGAGGAGGATAAGAAGTGTAACCTTGAGGAGGATAACTAGTATGACCGTGAGGAGGATAACCAGTTGGTCCTTGTGGAGTAAAATATGATTGACTCTGAGGACCCTAAGTGGGATTCATGAGACCTGGGAATGGTTGTCCAAAGTATAATCCTAAAGGGTTAGGATTTAAATATCCTCCTTGTGGGGTTGTATGAAAAGATCCTCCTTGATGTGGTGGATTAAAATATCCTCCCTGAGGTGGTCCCCAGGTTTTTTGTGGGTTTTCAACAAAAGGACCTGAAAATTCCCCCCCTGCCATAGGTTGGGTAACAACTGGGAATTTTCCACTAAATCAGGGTTTCCCCCCTCGAAGGAACCTGTCCACTGAATGAGGGTTTCCCCCTAGTGGGGATTTTTCCACTAAACGAGGGTTACCCCGTGGTAGGGATTTTTCCACTAACATAGGATTTCCCTCCAGCAGGGATTTGTCCAGCAACTGAGGATTTCCCCCGAGTAGGGATTTGTCCCCCAGTTGGGACTTGTGTTACGACATGGTTTTTCATTCTAATATGGGAATGTGTCCCAACATGATTCTATGGTGTGAATGAAGTTTCTGCTTGAAGAGGCATTGTTGGTTTAATCGTTATAGTTCTTTGTAAAGGAATAGGAAGGACAAGACCTGTTTCACTTGATAGTTGAACTGAAGTGGTAGAAATATTAAGTGTTGGTCCTAAAAGATGACCGAGGAAATGAATCGATGGTTCTACATCTGCACCAGTAATGATAAGTGTATGTGAAGGGGCAAAAAATGGTTGATTCAAATTGATTCTTTCAAAAAGATCATGGCCTGATGGAGTTCTCCACACAGGATGAAAAAGAGTTTGACTTGGATATACTATTTCATTAGTGCGGACATGGGTTGTATACTCTTCACTTATGTTGGGTAGTTCTGGTTCCATTTCAACATGTTTAAATGGCCTTGACGGTAATCTAGGATAATATTTAGGTATGATATTTCTTGAAGAATCTACTCAGAAAATAAGTGGGTCAAGAGGGTTGGTCAATGGTGGGTTTACAAGAGGGACAAAACCTTCCTGAACTATTATAATTTCTCCCTTAGGATGTTCAATCAGAGGAGTAGTAGCACTCCCAATGTCAGAATATTTTTCTTCTTCATGGAAAGCATCTTCAGGTGAATTAGGAGTTAAGGGTTTGTAGCCTTCTGGAGGAAACCCTTGCATCCTACGTGATCAATGAAGACCTTTGTCAGCCATAGTACCAATATTAAGTACAACTAGGGATAACAAACAACACTTGCTAAAAATCTAATAAGCGAACAAGAAAACCAATAGCTTCTCACAATGAACTTACTAGATGGTGATAAAATCCAACATCATAGGAACAAAGTGAGAAGGGGCTAGGATTGAGAGGGTGGATCAGTTACGTTGGCGACCTGCTTAACGAACTTACACCTTGGTGCAATTTCCCTCACGATATCTCTGTTTGTTACCCTCCAAGGAGTCCGAGTGAGTTTACCAACATCTGACTCAGGTACAACAAAGACTCCCCTTCACTGTGACCTTGTGTATAGATCCTAAGGATTATGGCCACTAAGGTCATCAACTCGTAGTTAACCTCCGAGAGGGTACAATCGACAGTCAGGATCGAACATATGGGTAGGATATCAAGTCTGAAATTCTTCTTGAGGATTGAAGAAAAGAGGACTAGTAAATTTCTGAGGACCTTAAACAGATTCGAGATTCACGAAGCACCGAGACCTAATGAAACTAGTGACACTTCAAAAAGAACCCCCAATATACGATATTTCTGCTACGTTTGGTTAAGATTCAGAGGGGAAATATCCACTACTCTCCTGCATGTGACCTCATGTTTAACCCATGTGTGAGAGGGGGGTCCTGGATATGCTTATACGAAAATTATATATTTCTCTCTCTATCACAAGATTCTATGTGTATATTTAATGCTTTGGAGAGTTAACCTTACAGCCTATTCCAAATATCCATCCCTAGTCTAATGTTGGTGCACAAAGCCCTAAAAATAAATTTTCCTAGATCACTTTTAATTAGCGTTTGATTTCATGGCCGTTCGTTACTCAAGGGTGAATGGTAGTGAAACCAGTGATGTTTTTGAGACTCGACTCCAAAAAGAAAGCAAAAGGAATGAGATGAAATTGTTCTTTTTCAATGAACTTCTATTTATGAGAAGGAGAGGATTTTCTTTATTTTTATAGATAACAAGCAATCAAAATCATGCAACACTTAATGCAATTTTGTTTCCCAAAAAGAATCCACACATTTTCCAAACTACCAAAATAAAATATTTCAAGTTTCCAAAACCAATGCATACAAAGTTTTTCAAATTTCCTTTGTTTGATTTTAAAGTGTAAACACCTTTGATGCTTCTTGTTTTTCAATAAAAATGAAACAGTTCACAACTAAGATAGAATAGAACGAGAAGCAAAATATCATTGAAACAAAGATACTCACAAAGTGAATAAGAAATCAAAAGAAATCAAATATAACCCAAAGATGACAAAAAATCAACAAAATCACACTTAGCAATATCTGATAATTTGAGCATCAAGAAAATAGTATCAAATCTAGGTTGTGATAAGAAAAAGAGTTTCAATTCATTCAACAAAGCAAGATTGAAAAGGAACCCAATAACCAACAAATCCTTGTGGAATCTTCTATCCAATCATATAATCGAAAGTCTTGTGAAACGAAGACCAAACCAAAGAAAGATAAGATGGATCAACTTTGCAATATGGAATAAGTTTGCAATCTCAACAAATACCAAAACATGTGATGAATAACAAGTTACTTCAATCAATCAAATTCAAGAGCAAATGCAAGATTTATGAGTTAAATATTCTCATCAACAGACTGAACAGAATGAGCCAAAAACCTTTAATTTTAATGAAAAAAGGGAGTTTGGTGCTACTTCTTCGAAGGGAAAAAGAACAATGTCACTCATTAAAAGCCTCTGGGGCGTGCCAGTTATGATAATGGCGCCCTGGTATGCACTAAAGAGGAGGGACAATTCTGTAAATGCTTGAAAAAAATCCTTAAAGGGACAAAAATTCAGAAAGGTCCAATGAATGAATTTTTAAAGCTTGCAATAAAGAAGAGGAGATAGGAAATTGATTCAAAATCAAGCACCAAACAAGATATAATTATAGGCAAAGGATTTCAGATGAACCAAGGGAAAACTAGTCAAATTCATTCCCCAATGGAGTCTCCATTTGTTTGTTACAAACTGTCCCCCCTGCAGACATGTGAAACTTCCCTTGGATTTCTAGACCCCTATATCAATATATAAAGAGTACAAGTGGACACTAAAATCCCTTTAAAATTATCTAAAAAAATCAAATCGAGAAGGTGAGAAAGGATACAATGTACCTTTTTTGATGTTTTTCCTCGCTGCTTCCAATCCCTAAACTTGATTCTCAAACTCCTTGGTGCAAACCGAGATCTGCAATGGACAACAAAGGGAAAAAATTATCTCATACTCTACTTTATTAGATCATACAAGTATATCTAGGAAAATTAGAGCAATAGTAAACAAGAAAATGTAACAAGACATAAACTTGAAGGAAATAGGCCAAGTATATATATCAAATGAGAAACAATAACAAGATACTTACAGACCACGATTGATGCTGCAACAACCTCTCCAATATCTCCTCGTCCAACCCTTTCATGAATGAATTGAGATCAAAATGATGATGCTTCATTGATTTCTCCCCCATTTCACCATGGAAATGCCTCCAATTTATAGGCTTTGAGAGGCTCAACCACCTTGGGTATTTTTGGAATTGGTTGAGGATATGGCTCCATAAGTTATGATTTATTCCTTAGATAGAGCCATGGAGTAGGATTCGAGCTAAACCAACCCCATCCTTTCAGAGATGTTCCTTAGAAAGAGGTGGGATTCACCATGATTCCCTATAACCAACATGACACTCCTTAGAGTTGAAGACAAGGCTCCATGGCACTCCTTTATCATGGCAGAGAGAGCACCATGCTACCTAAGCATGGAAGGGGAGCGCCAATCTTCTTAATTTCCCAAAAATGGTTAAATTCCCAGGTAAAAAATATGTTTCGACTGTCGAATGATGGGCCTTCTTCTTATAACATGACTTAGGGGTTGTGACAAGTGTTTCCATGGTGTAAATTGAGTTTTGACACTTAAAAAAAGTGCATGAGACAAGTTACGACACTTACGATAGTTAAAGAGCGACACTTATGACACTTGTGACAGTTAAAGTGAAACACTTGTGATATGATGCCCAAGTGTGGAATTTTGACGTGTAATAGGAGGATCTTCTATGTATGGTATTTTTTCTATTAATGGTGATGTGTTGGTAATATATTGGATTGAATTCTTCTAGAGAAAGGTTGTTGGGTTTTCTCCCAAGTTTGGGTTTCCCAGGATAAACTCTTCTAAAATGTGCATTGCCAAGAAAATCATATACAGATAAGGTCCCGGGAAAATAAATTCATAGCCAAGGGTCATATGATGTCTCATCCTATTAAATCAAAAGTGGTCTCAACTGACCCTAATGTGAGATTCAAACAAACTTAAAATTACCAACAAGTAGTGTTGAAGCAACATTATACATCACATAACACAATTGATCGACACAAAAAAATTAGAGTATTGCAAACCCAACATCACAGATAGCATATAACATTGTGGACATGCTCAACAAAGTGAAAATCACACTTCCTTTTTTAGAAGTGGCCAAATTACCTAAGCGAAAAGTTTCTCCAAGATATGAACAATGGGGTGAAAGACAACCCAAGCATATAAACTTCTATCACATATTACTATTATCAATATGAGCCATCTTTTTGAAGGGTTGCAAGGAAAGTTTGTCTATGTTTCATCTCCTTGGAAATCAATGACCTTATCTTGCACAATTGCATGGTGGACAATGACGCCACAAATAACATAATGTTGTTTTCTACACCTGATATTTTAAGGCAGGGGAAGGAATCTACACTAGATATTGTGGTAAATTTATACCTTATGGGGAGATGAAATATTTTTGTTCTTGGATAATTTATACCCCCATATTCACATGGTGTTCACCATCACCGTGGTTGATTTGTCAACAACATATGGAGTGATTTTGGGTCAAGAGTGGAGTTTTCCACTGGGAGGATATATCATGAATGATGGGCATTGCATGATGTTTCCTACTAAGGATGGGAGATTTACTAATGTTCTACAAGAGCCAAAGAGACCAAAGTATTTTGAGAAAAAATAAATGAGAGAATTGGGGAACTAAATGGATGCGGGTTTGGAAAATTAGGTCATGCTAAGTGAAGAAGATATCAATGTAGTGAAACTTTCAGAATTTGATCCTCCTTTTGAAGGATTTTGGAGGATGGTTATTAATGGAGCATGTATTATGTTTGGACTTGGGGTCACAATGATATTCAAAAGTCCCATCGGAGAAATTAATCCTCATTCTTTTAGATTGCAGTTCAAGTGCCCAAACACTGTGGAAAAATATGAAGCTCTCATTTGAGGATTTCTACTGGCTCAAGAAACAAATATCCAAGACCTCATTTTCATTGGATATTCGGAGTTGGTTATCAATAATGTCAAGATAAAGTATTTTTAAAAGGGTTATTGAAATCATATGTGAAAAGGGTATGGAAATTCATCTAGAGTTTTAAGTTTGTTAACATAATATTTGTCCTTAGGGAGGAAAATGACAAGGTAGAATCTATAGCAATGTCAACCTCCTTTTTTAATCCCCACCCATCATTTTTGAATAGTTCATTTTGAGTTGAGCTCATGCTTTGCCCATATATTCCTAATAATGAAATCCTCTGGAAAATTTTCAATAATGATGAACATAACATCAAATTTTTGGTCATAGATAAGGGAATTGAAGAAGATAGTAAAAATATTTTTCTCTAGAACCCCTCCACAATCACACTAATCTAGGTCATTATGATGAGTTCGAGGTGATAAATGTACAAGGGAATTCCCTTTTTAGAGGTTTAGTCCCACTAAAATATTTGTTCAATAGAGATGATGGGATGTGGAATGTAACACACTCAACCCCCTAAACCCTACTTAGGTTGGTGGGATGTCAAAATTCCTTGTTCCACTATGACTTTGATCTCGAGTCTTAGCACAATGGGTAGACACCTACTCATGTGGAATGTTCCTTTGACTTTATATATAGTCTTAAACGAGTTCGATACTGATTGGAATGGTCTCCTAAGGTCTTATAGGTTCTACCCTTCCCCACGTCATCTATCCTGCTTTGCTTCCCACTAGACTTCTCCTCATCATCGACATCGACAGAAAGGTTGGTATGTGCGCTTGTGTGGTAGTGACATGTACTTGGACACGTCCCACTCCCATAACAATCCTTCTGTAGAAAGTAGCTACACAATCTAGGGGATAAACTCATCTAGATGAATGAATCTAACTTGCTTGGCTCAGGTTAAAAATTGATAGCTAGCAGTGAATCAGAATCCCCCTCATTAGGAATACAGGGTGCACAACCCCAAAATTTCCTTCTGATTCATTCTTTCTGATAGCCTCACTCCCAATAGATCCAATGGTCGGGAATCGGGGAAATAATGGTCTTGATTCATTCGAAAACTTCAAACACACGATGACTAACAACCTCTCCCACTCTCCTTCAATCACTTGACATGTGGGGTCTATGATAGATATATGATTGATATCTCATCTGGTGGGATCCTCAATAGATCAACGGTTCTCGTCCACTCGAGAGCCATTGAGAAATAATTCCTTTCACAACCTCACAACTTCTTTGAACCAAATTTTTTCTATGGATCCGATGGTCATCAAAAACCCATATCTAACGGTCAAGGATCTCTCAGATATTAGAACCACTCAATGACTAAATGACATCATGACTCTGAAAAGGCTCTACTATCGGATGGAACCATGATGAAATCAACAAATTGAATCCCATTGGTCGAGTCACAATAGATCTATGACTCTAGTTCTCTCAGACCTTCACCTTCGGGCCTTCTTCATCAAAATTTCCTTCGACCCATTCACTGTGGATCTTTTCGAATGCCACTTTCTAGCATGCCTCGCGAATTAAATCATGATGGATCTATGGTCCATATTTCTTCGGTCTAACCTTTAGGTAAATTGACAATTCTCGTTGACTCAGAACTTTCCCATCAGAAAGTTCACCTTAGAATGGCTCCAGAGATTTTCGAAAAGGTTCTCTTTCTGAAAGGATTTCTCTGAATCCTATATCCTCAATGAACGGTCGAGCTCAACTCTCCACCTCAAATCTATGACTATGGTTTTTTCTCAGGTTTTTCTAAGGGATTTCAACAAGGTTACAAGGCGTATCAAGGTGAAAAATACCTTCACCTTCGTGGCATTGAAACTAGGTTTTTCACCCTAACTCTTAGGATCCTTGGCCCTCACCCTTAACACACAGGTGATGCCTTCTAGAAGCCCCCAAAGTGATTATTTTCTCATCCTACAAACTTTCCATTCAATGGCTTGTGGAAAAACTTAGGGTTATCGACCTCCATTATACCTTTCATATAAAGTTTCCATAGACAACTGATTAATCTTGGGAAGAACACCATGTTACAAATATTTCTAAGGTTTCAACATGAACATAAACATGATAGACTTATTTTCATAACTTAATACATTTCATATTCATTAAAATAATTACTAGATGCATTTAAGAAACACTTGTATGTTTCAGGTCAAAATCAAATCCTGTCAACTAACTGAGGGTGAATGCCTTTCCATCCAAATTTAGGCTCTGTTGCACCTTTTATTTCTACAACATGCCACCATCATGCCAAGCCATGATACCACTAGGGGACTCTCGCACCAGTTATCTATAAGGTTAATTATTTGGTCAGGAAGGTTACTCTCCTTCACCACATTGGAAACATTAGAAATCCCCTCTTCCCACTGATCCCAGGGCCTCCATGATCTTACTAGGTTCTTTCCCATCCTGATTTCCTATGTACTAGAGAGTCCCTTCACTGCTTCACAGTTCCTCAATTCCCTCCCCTTAACAATGTCAATTTTTTTTCCAGCAAGCACCAACTCATGGACCTCTATGCTCTAGTCTGGATCTGTGTATTCTCTATCCAATGTTGACCACTAGTGTTCTGGGCAAGCTTCCTATTTTCTTCACAAAACTTCCCAATTTTCTTTTTTATATTCTGGTTTGGGTGCTCTTTGTCGATTCCTCTTTCTCATTCACGATACCACAATGCTCTCTCATCTCTTCTTCATCCTCTTATTTTCTTTGCCTCTTCCTTTCCCGATCTAGAACATTTTTTTTATTTTTTTTTGGGTTCCTCAACTTTCTTTTGTCAGAAGCAACCCTAGGTTCAAGCTTCCAAATCGAAGGGGCCCTTCTAGGGTACTCTTGGATGATAGCTGCAACCAACCCCATCACTCCTATGAGTAATTTTTTTAAGGCATTCACAACTTCCCCAACCACCCGATCTGATTCCATCAACAATCTTTCTTGTGAACATGGAGAACAAGGTACTTCAGATAGGTTGGTCATTCAAGGTCATGCAGGTGTGGGTTGGGTTTATGGGAAAGATTCCTATTTTCTTCACAATTAATTCCTAGTTTCCCCCTCACCAATTCCCACTCTTGGTATCATGGCCAATACTACAAGGCTTCTCACGTAATCAGTTGGTAAGTGTTTTCATCAAACATAAAAAAAAATTACAATGTTCATCAATTACAATTCATGAAATCTTAAGCACAATTACAAACTTGTTGGAAAAAGGGGTGTTACATTCCCCCTTAAGGAAACATTGTCCTCTATGTTTTTAACACCACACACATAGTTTTATACAATAAAAAAAATTGGGTAAGGAATTCTCATGGCATCCTCCAATTCCCATGTGGCCTCACCTACTCCAAAGTGCTTCCATTGCACCTTGACTTACATGACGACTCGGTTCCGGAGCAATGTATCTTTCTTGTCCAAGATGCATTGAGGATTAGGATGGAATTCTCCCTCTGGTTCAACCTGTATCACATTCCAATCAATAACGTTTAGAATAATGAATATACTTCGTTAATATAGATACATGGAACACATTATGAGATTTAACAGTAGGTGGTAAATCAAGTCTATATGCCACTGATCCCACTCTTTCCAGGACTTCAAATGGTCCAAAATAGCGGGGTTCTATCTTGGCACGAGCTCCCATTATTAGGGAAATCCTCTTGGGTTTCACTCTGATATAAACATGATCTCCCACCTTGAACTCCTTGTGATCTCGTTTGCTATCTGCATAGGTTTTTTGTTTGTCCTAGGCCACTTTCAAGTTATGCTTTATTCTGATCACTTCTTGTTCCATCTCTCTCAATAGGTTTGGTCCAAGTGTGATCCTGACCATTGGATTTTCCAAACTAATCATAAATCTACACTTTCTGCCATACAGAGCCTCAAATGGGCTCATCTTTACTGAGTCTTTATAACCATTATTGTAGGCAAACTCTACTAGAGGTAGATATTCTTCCTATTTCTTAGGTTCATGCATGACATGCATCCTTAACATATATTCCAACACTGTATTTACCATTTTAGTTTTTCCATTTGTTTGAGGATGGTAGGATGTGTTGAATACTAATTTCATTCAAAATCTCGCAAATAATCCTTTCTGGAAATTTGAAGTGAATTTTACATCTCAATATGAAATAATGGTCTTAGGAATACCATGGAATCTAAAAATTTCTTTCATAAAAACATCAACAAAATTTATATCTTTAAAAGTGGACTTAATTGCAATAAAATGAGTTGCCTTGCTCAACTTATCCACCACTACCATGATTGGATCATGTTGCTTATATGTTCTTGGAAATCTTGTGATGAAATCCATGGAGATAATCTCCCACTTCCATTCTAGAATTTTCAATGGTTGCAACAATCCTGTCAGGTGCTTGTGTTCAACTTTGATCCGTTGACATTCTAGGCACTTGGCAATGTATTTTGAAACATCCTTTTTCATTCCTGGACAATAATACAATTGTCTTACTATTATTATCATCTTCTGATAACCATGATGACCTAAATAAGGTCTCCTATGAAACTCATCCATTATGAGGTTTTTTAGCTTTTTTGATTCAGGTATATACAACCTATTGTTATACATCAACAACCTATCTACTATGAGATGTTATTCCCCATAATTTTTCCTTTTTGGTTGTTGCTGCAAGATTTCTTTAACTAGATTAAAATTCCCATTGATTTGAAAGATAATTTTGATTCTCTTCTTGATGTCAGATTCACACATGCTTGCTACTGCTAGGTGTATTGTCTGCACACTTCAGTTGAGTGCATCTACTACTCGATTTTCCTTTCCTTTTATATGTTTGATCTAAAAATTTAATTCAATGATTACTGCCATCCACATAGCTTGTATGGAATTCAACCGTGGTTGATCAAACAGATACTTCATTCCATCAAGACAAATCTCCTTCCAAACACGTAATGTCTCCATATATTTTACACATTCACAATGGATGCAAGCTCCAAGTCATGGGTGACATATCGATGCTCATGCTCAATCAATTTCCTTGATTCATAGAAAATCATGTGTCCCTCTTACATAAGGACTCCACCAAGTCATTCCTTGCAAGCATTAGTACATACTAAGAATTTTTTTTCATGGTATGTGATCTTTAATACAAGGGCATTGGTTAAGATGTGTTTTAGCTGCTGAAATATGGTCTCAAACTCTACCGACCATACAAACTTAATTCTTTTTCTCTGCAATGAGGTAATGGGATGAAAAATCTTGTAAAATCCCTTAATAAACCTTCTATAATATCTATCTAATCCCATAAATGACCTTACCTCAAATACATTTCGAGGGACTGCCCAATCAATGATTTCCCTAATATTTTCGAGATCTACAACCACTCCTTCCAAAATCGTGTGACCCAAATATGGGATCTCCTCTTGGAAGAAGTCACATTTGACATACTTGGTGATTTATTAGAACTTGTAGCACCAACCTGAGATGCTTCTTGTGCACTTCCTTGGTGTTGGAATATACCAAGATATCATTTACAAACACAAGGATGAACTTGTCCAAATACTTATTGAGAATGATGTTCATCAAACACATAAAGGTGGTTGGTGTGTTGGTAAGCCGAAAAGGCACCACCACAAATTCATAGTCTCTATACCTTGTTCTAAAATCCATATTGTGGATGTCTTCATCCTTAATCTCGACTTGGTGATATCCCGATCTCAAGTCAATTTTAGAAAATATTGTAGCTCCTTTGGGTTGATAAAAAAGTATCATCAATCCTGGGTAATGGGTACTTGTTCTTGATGGTCATCTTGTTCAAATATCGATAGTCAATACACAACCGCAAGGTACCATCCTTTTTCTTCACAAACAAAACTAGTGATCCCCATGGGGACACACTCAACATGATATACCCTTTATCCATCATCTCCTTTAACTCTACCTTTAACTCTACCAGCTTTGGCATACTCATTTTGTAGGGTACTTTAGACATCGGTACTGGTCCTGGTACAAGGTCTATGGAAAAATTGAGATCTCACTTAGGTGGAAGTTTAGGTACCTCCTCTAGGAACACATATTTAAATCCCCATAACATTGGGTGGTCCTCAATCTTCAACTCATTATTATCTATTGCATTGAGTACTTGTTTCTCATACAAGAGAGACCATTTCAACTAAACTTATTGATTTGTAGTGTTGATATTTTCCTCATTGTTACAGGCTTTTGAATGCCTTACAATACTCTTGTGTTTCCTTCACTATATTCACATTCCAAGGTCTTGTTATGGTAGTTCAATATTTCTTTGTGGACAACCAACCAATCCATTCCTATCAGTACACCAGATGACCCCAAAGGTAGGATATTTAAGGGTCCTTGCATATGTTGGGTATGTGTTATATTCTTTGCATGACTAGCTATAATGATTGCTACGTTGCGTCAGGCACACAAGGGGGGTTTGAGGGGGATATGCAGGGGTTTGGGAGAAACACCCACAAGATTTGTTTTCCTCATTTTTCATGTCGCCTTGATTTTCTTGTCCATTGTTGGGTGGTTTTTCGACACATGGTTTTTTGCCGATGGTTTTCTATTTATGGTTAAGGAATTAGGGTTGTTGACTAATCTAGGTCATTGGATTAGGGTTTTGGATGCCACTGGATCCTATATGTATATTGTATTGTAAACAATGTATGATATGAACGAATACAAAATATGTTGGTTTTGCCGGTTTGGGTTTCTAGGGAAAAAATATTTGTGTAATGTGTGTATTTTCCACTGTATCTTTTCTATTCTTTTACTAAAAATCTATTTGCAGTAAATAATTGTATAAGTTTAAAATATACATTTGGTATCAAATCAATTATTGGCCTCAGGGGGATGCCTTTGTGGTCAAGGTTTTGGCTCGAGACTATGATAAGCCTTGTAACCATGGGAGATATGTGGTATTGATTCTTCAGGTGAAGAGAAATGGCAAGCAATTCAAAAACGAAGATCGAGAAGTTTAATGGGAAATTTTTTGAGCTGTGGAAGCTCAATATGGAATATATGTTGGTGGACAGAGATCAGTGGATCGTGGTGGATCCAGGTATTTCACCTACATGAACTTCAATAGGTGACTAGAAAAAGTTAGATTGGAAGGCGAAGAGCACAATCCGACTGTGTCTCTTAGTTTTAGTATTACTAGATGTGTTATAGGAAGCTACAACCAAGGATTTATGGGATAATTTGGGGAATTTGTATCAATCTAAGTCCCTAGTACATAAACTATTCATGAGAAAGAAGTTGTATAACCTAAGGATGAGAGATGGAGACTCGGTGGCAGATAATTTGAATGCCTTCAATACTGTGGTAAATCAATTAGTATATGTTGAGATTAAAATTTCATATGAAGATAAGTGCATCCGTTTGTTGTGCTCTTTATGAGACTCGTGGGATAGTCTAGTTGTGGCCTTGAAATTTGATGAAGTGGTCTCATCCTTGTTGTCATAGGATATGAGATGGAAGAACATGGAAGGACAAAGCACATATGCGTTATTTGCAAAAGGACGCTCCCAGAAAAGAAATATATCTAACTCCTCAAGTGGGAGATCTAAGTCTAAGGGTAGATCTAAATCTCCCAAAAGTTTGTAAAGGTATGATAGAGATGTGGAAAATAAGGGAACTACAAGAAGCAATGTAGATCCAAAGTTGAGAAAAAGAAGGGATATGAAGAAGCTCCTTCTACGGAAGAAAATACCTCCAAGAAAGAAGGAGGGGATGTGTACTTGGATTGTTCAAGTACACATGCATATCATGAGGCATGTTTGGTTGACTTAGGTGCATCCTGTTAGCACTGAGAGTCACCCTCATATTGCAAGAGGATAAGCCCAGTACCCATCAAAATGTTTAGTGGATGTTGGTTTTATGAATGGAGGTCAAATGGAAAAAACTCAGTACGAGAATGATTTTAATCACAGAAACTGGACAAGCAATGCATAGGGAAGTGAGGTCCTCATTAAATTCAGTTAGTGATTTGAGTTTAAGTGTGAGCAGAAGGAAGAATTAGTGAGAGAGGTGAGAAAGACTGTTGTGGGCATTTGATTTACAAGCATCTTGGTAAAGAAAAAATTACGCTCAAGAACATTCTTGAACTCAAGTTTCAGACACTAAAATATGTCACAACAATGTAATAATCAAACATACATGATCATGCAACTACAACAACTCGACTGGATCCTTCATGCTCGAGCCTTACAACATAAGGGGAAATAAGATAACAAGGAAGCTGACCAAAATTGGTCACAACACTACTGTAATCAAACCTACATTACAATAGAACCACAACCCTCGAATGGATCCTCCACGCCCAAGTGTTTCAACATAGTTTAAACAAAGAGATGAGAGAAGTTAACTTCTATTAATGCAAAAGTCTCAAATTTGATACATAACCAGAGAACAATTCTGGCATCAAAATCACACAGTAGGGAGCTCGGCTCAACCAATTGACGACCTTAAC
This sequence comes from Picea glauca, assembly GCA_000966675.3. Lineage (NCBI taxonomy): Eukaryota > Viridiplantae > Streptophyta > Pinopsida > Pinales > Pinaceae > Picea > Picea glauca. The sequence continues at coordinate 3,123 of JZKD02S0175441.1, read as the reverse complement.
AAATTCTTACATTGATCTATTTATACTCAGACCCATTCAAAAATTCTAGAAGTGTGATCTGATCTAGCCATCCCGTCTAAAGATTTCCACCTGTGTACCCTTCTTTGTCAGATTGTGCATGTATCTTCCTCGGGTTGACAGTTCTGACCCTTCTGCCAGGGCTTCCATGACTTCTATTTATGGAGTGAGCCAAGGTTTCAACTATCGAACTACATTCATTAACTGATATTTCCTCAGGATCGAGACATGGCCTGATAACCAGGGAGCAGACACTTGTTGCGATTAGGAATGACACCAAGTGAAAACGTGAATTCAGAGTTGTCAAAAGCAGTTTGGAACCATACCGCCTTTGAACACGAAATGCACCGCTTTCTACCATGTTGCTCTCCCCAAAAATGTGGTTTAGATTTCATCCCACTCAAATACTTTAATATTCGAGCACGTTGCAACCTCGAAATGAAGTGTGGTCGTTGGTCTGATTGCAATCTGAGATCTGGGCAGTCCCACTATTTAGCGCCACCACTAAAGCTTCACCTGCCCGCCAACCTTAGAAATTTTTTAATTACTCTTTGGGGAGGCGCCAATTTTGGTGCTAGGGAGCGTTGATGCTGAACAAGAATATTCCTCGGAGAACGGCTTCTCGAAGCTGACGTGGTGACCTGACGTCACTATGTTGATGTGTCACGAAAATGAGGATGACATGCATCACCTAAAAAAAAGTGGATGATATGCCCAAAGGTGCCTGGACTAAGTGCCATGTGTTAGTGCCATATGGACCTGTGGAAAAAGAACTGAAACTTCGCAGCAGAAACACTTCAAGAATTTGCAAATAAGAAAAAAAAAAAGAGAGAATGTCGAAGATCCAGAGTCCGGAGAAGATCTGAGCTATTGGATCTAGGTGGAAACACAACAAATATCCATGCACTCCATGGGAATGTACACCAGAGGAAACCAAACCAAGAGGAGCCAAAACTCTCGAAACCCGAAAATGACGGAGCAAATCATGACCGTTCATTGGATACGGACACACAACAGAGATCCATGCACTCCGCGGGAATGTACTTCGAAGGAAAACAAACCAAGAGGAGCCAAAACTTCCGAAACCTGAAATGACGAAGCAAATCATGATCGTCCATTGGAGACGGACACACGACAAAGATTTTTGCACTCCAGAAAAAATCACTTCGGAGAAATTCGAAAGGAGAAGCACCAAAAATCCTGAAACCCGAAGTCCGAAGTAAATCATGCCCATCCACTGGGAAAGGACACACGACACTTGATCTTCAATTCCAGGGCTTCTGCCTGGCACTAAACCTCACACAACTTTATAATTTCGAATGCATAAGGGCCGCTAATCTGAACTTCAAAGGGGATCTCTGCCGTTGAAAACTGAACCTGTTTGTTTTCTTGATTCGAGTCCACAATGGAACACTTTGAATGTTGCACTTCGTGCCTATGGATGGTGCCTGTGTAAACAAAGACTTGGATGACTTTTCGTAGGCTCAGGAAAACATAATGACCAGTGATTGTGATCCAGATTATTTTAGGCACAAAATGAGAGAAGAGATATAATAAAGAAATGCACAGAGATATCACAGAAATCCAATAATATAACATAAATGTATCAGAGATGCAACCATAAACAAAAATATACAATAATACATGATTTCTATTAATGAAAGAAATATACAGGGACTGTAAAAATACAGAGCAAAAGACTCGCTATAATGGTGGCAGCTTATCTCCGAGAAGAGATGTGACGACTACTCACATTCACAAGAAGATGATTACAATGAGGATCTGAAGGCCCTTTTACAATAAAAAAGAATTCCAAAAACCCTAGACATCCAAAAACCTAACCCTAGGAGATGAAGCGCAAAAATTCGTGTGGGCCCCGTTTGGGTAAGTTAGCACATCAACTTCCCGGGGTCGTAACTTTTGCATACGATCTCCGTTTTAGGTGCATGATAGCCCGTTGGAAAGGTATCATTGAGGATATTAATTTTGGGGGCTCAATTATTCCTTCATATATCATTGAGAATCTCTATCCCTAAAAACCTTCATTTAGGCCCTCAAAATGGCCCCGGAAGTTAAAAACTACTAAAAATAGTAAATTGCCAAAATTGCTAGAAAACTGTTTTGAGCCAGTTGGAAAAGGTGGGTGGCCACCAATATCCACCTGGATTAGATATAAAAAAAAGGGTGACGAGTGTTCATCCTTAGATAAAAATAGAAAAGATTCGACCTGAGACTTATTTAGGTAAGACATCAAGGGAAACCAAGTCGTTAAACAACGAGGGAAAAAATGACTTTACCAGTCGAAGGGAAATTTTTTAGGATCTGGCCTGTGAAAGAGAGAGAGACGGGGCAAGGATACATACATAGGTATTAAAAAAAATTACACACGACCCTTGACAATCTTATGTGATGACATTGGCTCCACAGGGGATGGCATGCTCCCTGTGAGCTGCCAAGAACGCACAGTTTCAGTGCCTTAGCTTTGGGTTAGGGAGTCTCTTATTCAAAATGGAAATAAAAAGGAAGTGGTAGTTACAATGGTGGGATGCCGATCGCGGCTTAGAAAAAATATTTTTTCAGAAAGTGCCCATTGACAGGGCCACCTAAAAATTCGAAATCCTCCAAGTTCTGCAATTTATAAGTGTTGTTTGGAAACACCTAAAAAATCTTGAAGGGACCAATCCATAAGCCTTCGAATTTACCATGTTTTCCTTTGTCTTTCTTGGGGGAATCCCACTTGAGCACTAGATCCCTCAACTGAAAATCTTCCTTTCTCTCCCTCTTATCAAAGGCTCATTTTATTTTCCGTTGATGATCCTGCGCTTTATCAAGCAGTTGCTCCTTGGTCTATTGTACTTCTACCAGCTACAATATCCTCCTGACCATATCATCAGGTTCTCCTTGGTATTCCTGGAGTAATTTTTCCACAGGAAAGGAAAGATGAGTAGGAAAAATAGCCTCAACCCCATACACAAGTTGAAAAGGGGAAATGCCAAGTGAACTTTTTGTTGTAACTCTATCAACCCATAAGGAAAATTTCAGCTTTGAATCCCAGGCTTTCTTGTTGTTTTCTAACAATTTTTTGATGATATTTATGAGGCTCTT
>JZKD02S0175430.1:0-22986 GCA_000966675.3 Picea glauca | reverse complement strand
TTCTAATATTGTAGGAGATCCTAAAATTCAGGTGTTCTTGTAAGAGAACCTTAGGATCTTGACAATTGTTAGATCTAGGTTTGATTAGTTGTTGAAAGAGATTTTGATGAATATGCTCTTGTAAGGGAACTTTAAGATCTCGAACATATTAGGAATCTTTCTAGATCTATATATTTTAGGAAGCGCTTCTAAGCTTACCTTCCCGGTTTGACATTAAATAAACTCTGATTGACATCATCGATTAGAACTAAACACTATGTATGGCTCGATTGTAGCTATGTTGAACATAGGGAATACTCTCATCCCATGTGTGGGGGTGCTTGGAATTTTACATGCACATGATATGCATGATCATTCGGTTGACGACCTCAATTTGGCCATCTATCTAGGGGTGGAAGGCAGTGGATTTGGTGAGCTTGGTGTCTAGCAGTGATCGGAGCCTCAACTAGAATGTGTTGAGGAACCAACTGTCCCGATCTAAGATAATGGTTTTTGGGATCCCAAAATGTACCCACACTCATTCAAAGAATATATTGGCAGTGGCATCCGCTATGATGCTCTTCTTGCAGGAGGCCAGAATCGCCATCTTGGAAAAGCGATCAACAACCACAAAAACATAGTCATTTCCCTGCTTGGTGGACGTAAGGCCCGACATGTATTCCATTGAGATGGATTCCTAGGGACTGTCAGGAGTAGAAAGAGGGGTCTACATGCCTTGTTTCTTAGTGGCCAGTTTGGTAATAGCGCAGGCAATGCAGGACCTGATATACTTGCTGACATCCTGTCGAGGTTTCGGCCAGTAGAAATTTTGTTGTAGCACTGTCATTATCTTTTCTACGTTGAAGTGTCTTGCCACTCGACTGTAGTGGGATTTCCAAATTAGCTTCACTTGCTCACTTGATGGAACGCAGAGGTGGCCCGGATGGCACAACAACCCATCCTGAAGATGGAAATCAATAACATTTGTGTTTGTGCCCAGTATATGGTAGGTGGGGGCGAAGTCGAGCTCTTTCTCATAGAGGTGGGGCCATCTGGAGGTCTCGTGGCCGCGGGAATATAGCACCATTGTGAGTGTCGCAATTGGAGGTCGGTTGAGGCACAATGACCCAGTTGGTACTTCTTGTTTTATACTTGATGTTGAGGTGGAACTACTGGAAGTATGCAGACTGCTTTTGATGGAGATCATTCTGCAATTTGCCTTCTGTCTGCATGAACTGTAGTGGATTATGATCAATGTGGATGAATGTCTCCATCCCGAGAATGTAATGTCTCCACTGGCGAAAAGCTTGCACAATGGAGTACATTTCTTTGTCGTAAGTAGGGTACTTATGGATGACATCTAATAGTGTCTCACTATAATAGGCCATGGGGTGGCCGTGCTGAGTGAGATCTGTGCCCACAACATAATCTGAAGCATATGTCTCAATCTCAAAGGGTTGTTGTAGTTCAGGTAATGAAAGCACTGGGGCTCAGCACAAGCATTGCTTCAAATCATTGAACGTTTGTCATTGGGGCAGGCCCCATACAAACTTTGTCTTACCACCACCCCTGGTTGCTTGGCTAAGGACCCATGCAATATGGAAGAATTCCAACATGAACCTGTGATAGAAACTGGCAAGGCCTAAGAAGCTCTGAATCTCAGTGAGCATGGTTAGGTCTAGCCAGTCTAGGATGACTGTAATCTTGGTTGGATCCACGTGCACACCATGCTCATTAACAATGTAGCCAAGGTAATGGACCCTGTCCATGCCAGAGGAGCATTTTTCTAAGTTGGCATATATCTTATGTTGCCACAGGGTGTGCAGAACCTGTTGAATATGCTGCAAGTGTTCTTCCCAAGTCTTGTTGTAGATCAGGATGTCATCTAGATATACCACTACAAAATAATTAGTGAAAGGTTGTAAGATATCGTCCATAATCCTCATGAAATTTGTTGGGGAATTTTTCAAACCAAAGGGCATGACCAGCCATTCAAAAAGACCTTATTTTGACTTGAAGACAGTCTTTCATACATGTGTCTTCTCTATTGGGATATGATGGTAGCTAGACTTCAGATTAATCTTACTGAAGCATTGGCCCCTTGAGTTGATCAAAGAGATCGTTGATTTAGGGAATCGGGTACCGGTTCCTGACTGTGATTTTATTTAGGGCCCAATAATCAATGCAGAGTCACCAGGTCCCATATTTCTTCTGCATCAACACAATTGAGCTTCCACAAGGCAATGAGTTGGGTCACTTGTGCCCCTTGTGGAGGAGTTCTTGGATATACACTTGATCTCCTCATTTTCTAATAGAGAGCAGCGATAGACTGGCCCATTGGGTAGCTGTGCATCGAGGGTCAGATAGATGGAATGATTGACCTGACATTGTAGAGGTTACCCAGTAGGTGAGTAGAAGATGTATTTGTATTCTTCCATGACCTTATCCACTTGCTTTTGTTGCGTGCAGAGGTCGGTCGCGGAGGCCCTAGATGTGGCTACAATATTTTTCTCACTCAGAGAGCGAATCATGAAGAAGACAAACTTTCCAGTCTGATAGATGACCTTCCTGCATTGCTTGGGAAAGATCAAGGAAATAGCATTAGGTGGGACTACATCGGGTATCCTGTACAATTTCTTGTTCAAAGTAATAATAACACGGTGAGGCTCAGACTCATATACATCATGAAATTTCCATAAATAAGGTTGGCCCAAAAGAATATCCCAAACTTCAAGGGGAGAAACATCACACAATACCTAATCTTTGAAGGGCTTGATGTCGTACGACAAGCGACACTGTTGGCTAACACGAAGATCGCTTCCTTGGTGAAGCCATCCGATGGTGTAGGGATGTGGGTGCGGTATTGTCAGTAGGACTAGCCGCTTGACGACCTCCACTGAGATGAGGTTCTTCTAGCTACCGCTATTAACTATGAATTGGAATGGGGTTCCTTTCACCCACATCTATGAATGAAAGAGGCGCTCATCTTCCTCTGCCTCATCAGGTTCACCGAGTTGGATCTTGGTGGTAGCAACGGTGGCACTAGGTTTCATGTCAATGATTCATCTCCCCTTTTCTAGTTCTAACTCAGAGTCAAAATCCACATCTAATCAAAGGCATTCATGTCATCCACCAATGACTGTTTTGAGCGGTCATCAACAGTGTTATGCCATGGTCTCTTATGGAAGTCGCACCACTTCCCAATATCTTTCTTCGTCTTTCCATTGTCCTTCTTTGCTTACAGCTTAAACTGGTTGTCCTGAGGTTATCCATCTTTTCTCTGCCCTTTGTTCTGCAGGTTGGGGCTACCCTTTCCCTACTTCTACTATGAGGGGTTCCCAAACCCAAACTTATGTGTATTTTGTTTAAGATTCTACTCAATTTTGATGACGTGTCAATAAGCCGCACCCAAGGACGAGATGTCCAAAAACTCCATTTACGCATGGATGTATCTATGAAGACCACTACAATACTTGAGCACCAGATGTTGCTCATAATATTTGATACCCAGCTTGGTGTGAAATGTATGGAATGTGTTTGTGAACTCTAGCACTACTTGGTCCCTTTCATGTCACAGTGTGGTCCATTTTGTATAAAGGTCGTCATAACTTCCAACAGGGTAGAATAGTTCCTTAATAGTATCCTTGAATGAATCCCAGGTGAGTGTCACTGTAAATAATGAGGGTTCTTTTGTTTCCTTTTACTCATAGAAAGTATCCCACCAATATTTGACATGGGGAACGACTTTGAGGAGCGCAAACGTAATATTTTCTCTATTCAAAAAGTTATGGACAGAAAAATAACCTTCTAGCATATTCAACCATTTGTCTACAACATATGTGTCTATCTGACCTTCAAATATAGGAATATCAAAGTCGATATGTACCTTGAAGGGGGCGGTGTCTCCGCTCGAGGAAGATGCATCGCTTGTTGGTAGCCGCCAAAGAATTTGCACAAAAGTGTCCATCATCTTGTTCCTCTATTGCATGAGGGCTTCCTCAAGCAAAAGTTTCAAAGGATCTCATGTCTCATCTTCTTTCCTTTCTCTCTCCATGGAAGGTCACTTGGGCATGCGAGAGCTTTTGTCCTCAAGAGAAATAATCTCAAGACCCAACTCTTTGTACCCTGACCTCATCGGGGACATGCACTAAGAACGACAAGGAGCAGACCACCTTGAGACCATTGATCTAGATTTTATGAGCGGAATGAAATGAACACGGATTATTATTATTAACATAAAGACATAAGGAACAATAACAGAGCTACGGTAAAATTGGATTCTATTCAATAAGGAAATATCTTGAAACTGTAAAATGCAGACTGAAAACAAGCTTGTTAGAATGGTGGTGGCTTATCTCTGAGAAGAGATGTGACGGTTGCGCTTATTCGCAAGAAGATGATTACAATGAGGCTATGGAATCTTTTTTACAATAAACATGAATTCCAAAACACTAGACATCCAAAAACATAACCCTAGGAGATGAAGCACCAAAATTCATGTGGGCCCCATTGGGATAAGTTAGTACATCAACTTCCTGGGATCGTAACTTTTCCATACGATCTTCGTTTTAGGCGCACGATAGCTCGTTGGAAAGGTCGAGAGAAAATTTTAGTTGAATGATTGTGCTTACAGGGATAAACCCCCTCATACTTAACACTTTCCATGAGTTATTCCCAAATTCTCGGTCATTTTTCCATCAAATCCACTCACTTCCCCCTGTTGCATAATCATTATGATTTATATCTTCTTGATCTGATGTTACTTGGTCTGCGAAACCAGACACTCTAAGTTTTTAATCTGTTGGAAAAAGATTTCCCTGTGGAGTCGCCAGTTTGTTAACGATTAAAATCGCAACGAGGAATTTCACCTGCAAAGTATTGTTAAAGCCCTATTATTTAAACTATGTTGTTGGCCCTTGACCAAGTTTTGAAGTTACTTGGTCATATTTTACCATTTTTGGGACTTCGACAGCCTGACGAAGATGGAGCGCCAGACGAAGCAGAGATCAAGGGACTCGACCCACTTTCGGGTCCCTTTTTGGGTTTTGGGAATATGTAATGGGAAAGGGATGTCGACCCGTGGGTTTACCCACACTTAGGCCCATTTTATATGTACAAATAAACATATAGGCATCTAGTAGAGAAGAGGAGGGATGGTATTGTATCTATGTGATATAGGCTAAGTGCCAAGAAGGGATCTGTGTGATCGAGAGCTTTGTGCATTTTGTATAGACCTGCAGAGCTTAGTGCAAGTCCCTGTGTGAAGACATAGAAGGATTTGTGCTGAAAGGAAAGGAAGAAGGATCTAACGAGCTACACAAATATTCTGTCATATGCGAAGTAAGTGTTTCTACGGCTTTGTGCTTGTAACCGATTGGCCGACAATAATATAGAAGAAGATTTGGTGGACGTAGCCCCAGGGTGGGGGTGAACCACGTAAATCTGTGTGTTATTTTGTGTGCCTTGACTTGTTGTGCTTATCTCTGCTTTTGCTAAGTGCTTTGATATATTTAGATGGATATATTTATGCTTTGTGCTTATTAGATAGGTATACATAGTAGATCTGATATGTATGAAGATACTTAGTGCTGAACTATTGAATCTGACCTGTTTATTGTTACTAAGTGCTAAGTTACCTTATATCTAAGTGACTACTGCGATGCTCTGTGTTATCTGCGAAGTATACTAAGGATTGAATATTGATGGATAATTGATGCTAAGTGCTCTATAAGCGATATAATCACAGATCTATGTCCCAGCTAAGGCTGCAAACATTTGAGTCCTGCAACCACCCCTGCCTCTACCTCGGGTGAAACTTCATCTGCTTCGCAGATGTTGCCAAAAGGGCCGGTAGTTAGGGCTTTGTTGGTGCAATCTTGTAGCATTGAACCCTAGGTCTTCCCCTATGCCAACAAATGGCTCTATTGTCGGGACCTGAAACTGTGATTGTTGGGAACTGAGGAAGAAGAAGCTTTGTGCAAAGATTCGTCCTGAAACTATGGGAGCTTTATGCGTGGATCTATGCCCTAGTGCACAGTAATCCACTTGATCTGAAAAGATCTGTGCTAAAGAAAGGAAGGACAGATCTGAAGAAAAGAAGCGAGATCTGAACGCTTTGTGCTCTAAGAAAGGTAAAAGTGGAATTTTTTGAAGAAGAGAGGTCGGATCTGCAGAAAAGAAGTAAGATCTGTAAACTTTGTGCTCTAATAAAGGTAAGAATAGTTAAAAGGTCTTAGATCTGGAATCTTTGTGCTCTATAGAAGTAAAATAAGTGAATTTTTTTGTTTCTAGAGTATGGATCTAGGTATGTTTGATAGATTTTGTCTTGGCTTGAAAACTAGGGCTTTGATAGATGAAAGAAAGTTTGATATGCATAGATCTGATAAGAATAGTGATAGATGTGTTATACCTATGCATAGAAAGAATGTTTGGACTAGCAAATGGATGCAGGATCCTAGAAATAATTTTTTGCAAACTAGCTACCATGATCCTAGTGCGTAGTATAGAAGAAATTGGGGATCATTTAAAAGGAAGAGAGGATTAACCTTATGTTACAGTTGCAGAAGACCGGGACATCTACTAAGGAATGTCCAGGTGGAAGACCTAGTTGTCTTTGTTGCAAAGATTTGGACCATGAAGTATTGGATTGCCCTAGAATGATTTCTAAGCTTGAAAGAATGAATCTGAATGAAGAAAAACCCAAGGCAGATCCAAAAATAGTAGAACCCCGGAAAGAATTAAAAAAGGTATTGTTGCAGATGAAATACACCTTGAACGATCACCGACATGTGAAGCTACTAGAGATCTTTAAAGAGAAAAAAAATGCATTGAAGCAAGAATAGGAGACTTCGACATGGGAAGCCATAGGAAAGCCTGATATGACCCCTTCATTAGGAGGAATAGGACTATTCAGAGGAAAATTGGTTAACCTATGTGGAAGGCTCACTCAGATATCTATGAATGTCAATGGAACTTCGACAAAAGAAGATTTTGAGATTATCAAGTTTATTGAGGATAGTGCCCCATTTACTATGTTACTTGGAAAACCTTGGATTGAGAGAGATCAAGCCAGAAAGAAGCAAGAAGAAAAGGTATTACAACAACAGAGATAAGAGCTAAAATATTTCATGACCAGAAGGATCACGTAGTTGATTGAAGAGCAGGAGAACAAATCGAATCTATTTGACACTAGAAGCCCAGATATAAAAACTGCAAGAACATTAGAGGACTCACAGAAGATTGAAGTATCTGTCTCAGATATAGAAGAAGTACTACCCCTGAGTCTTAGGAAATAATCTCAGCAGCATGAAGTGACTATTTCCAAGGAAATAAAATCAGAATGAGAAAAGAACCACTGAGATGAAGCTCACGGGGAAGAAGGCTAGAAAGCTGAGTAAGAAGAAGGCTAATATTGAAAGGTTACAATAGGTTCCTAAGGGTACCTCACAGAAGGAAAACTTTCAGAATTTGAACTTCGCCGAGATATCAAAACAACGTCATAGGCCACTTCGTCGTGGTGAAGCAATATAGTCGTTAGAGGTCGATATACCCGTTTGACTGCCGCTCCGAACAGATCGAAAATCATTGATGGCTCATCACCAGACCATCGGACCGCGCCATAATGGACAGAACACGAATTAATGAGGCTCATACCTTTTGCAAAGCAAACCGTTGCCAATCTCACCTATTTATCTCATCGCGCGATGACCGAAGAACACTTTTTCCAACTGAGAATTTGAAGCCCGCAGACTAGCAAGTGTATACAGTGATCATCGCGCCCTCATTGTTCATTCCTGAGCAGTGTCTGAGATCATTGTGACCCCGATAATTTATCCCAAACGCGTATGTCCGAAGAGCTTAGCATACTTGAAGAATCTGTGAAGGAAGTACTCGTTGATCTCAAGACCGAGAAAATCATGTCAGAAATATGGATGTTTGCATGTGTGCAAGCATCATCAACAGGAGGAGTCCAAGCTTCTCCATCGACTGCTCGCGGAGCAGGAACTTCCAGAATTGCAATAGAGACAAGAACGAAGCACAGAGACGACATTGTGAACACCAAGCCGATTCTGAGCATTCTACCTGCCTACCTAGCCCCTTTAAGTGGCGCCATCAACCAAGATAGTGTGCCCAGAGATTTTGACTATGCTTTGGTTACAGCGTACCTTTCGAAAGGGATACGTGCAGTTCGAGCAGACCAGGATAAGCTCGCAGCATTGAATTTCAGTGACTTCAACCTTGGCAACATGAAGGTTTACAGCAAGCTTGCCCCGCACAAGTTTCTGACCAGGACTAAAGGCAAAAATTCAAAGATTATCCCGCAGCCATGGACCTAGAACCTCGCGCAGTCCACATTGCTCAATGTGATGAAGATCCCGCACTTCGGATGACATCAGGAGGTGAATGCATGTGTAAAGTTACTAATGTCGTGCTATCATAGAGGTTACTTATGGTTTAACAGTCACATCATTGTGGATCCGACCTTGATAAATCAGATCACAGGACTGAGCATGCAGGGCCCTGACCCACGGGATTTTTACCCTGGAAAGACCTCAGATCGAGCATTGGCGTAAAGAATCAAAGAGAATTATGGCGAGGTCAAGAAGGGCACATGAGGTTACAAGGTAACCTCTATCCAGAACGGCGCAGTGCACCTCGCATGTCAGCTGATCGCAACGAAGATAGTTCGCAAGAACCAGCCCACCCAAGTGACTGGATTCGTAGTTGACCTCACATGAAAGTGCGCGAAGGGACTACAAATGAATTGGGCACAGTACCTTGTAAACCAGCTGGAGCTTGATTATAGAGAAGCACAAGACCAAGGGAATGAGTTCCACTTTAGCTGGCTTCTCATCCTAATTGCATTCATTGCATGGGAAATATCGGAAGGTGCGACTTTCCCCGACATCGAGCCCTTTGAACCTCTAGCCATGAAGTTATGTACGCTATGGTACTCTAATTATATGAAAAGCAGTGGCAGTCCAATGTCATCTTCCATACGTACTACAACCAGTTGAAACAAGCCATCCAGTCTGAGCCCCATATGACCCCGAATACCCTCCACAGGTTTCGGCCCTTAATGAAGTTTAGCGCAGACCACCTCTTCATTTATATAACAGTGCACGCTGATGAGAACAAGCAGCAGTTGCAGTCATATTACAAGCTAACACAGGAAGACATAGAAGAAAACACTAAGGAATGGTTGGTGGACCTCCTTATTCCATCTAACCCTGTGGAGTTGTCCGATGTAGATAGCCCAGAAGCTACACATGATACACCCGGACCAAGCAAGACGAAGAAGCCTAAAAAGGTTCATGATGTAGAGAATACATCTGTGAGGACTGCATCCATTTCACCAGACGAAGGGGTCAATGGTGAAGAGATCGAAGTTGAAAAAATTGAACAACAGAAAGTCGAAGTACCACTGCCTAGGGACGAAGAGGACTCGTCGAATAAAAGGAAGGTTTTGCCTTTGAAATCTTCCTCCCGGAAGAAACATAGAACCCATGTAACCAAGATACAGACTACCCTCACATTGGATGATTTTAATTTCATCATCGCAGTTGTGAACGATGCTTCACATGAGGTATTAAAGAAGTAGGAGGCGAACCAGGAGCAGATGTATAATTGCATCGAGATTGAACTCCAAGGAGTGCAGTAGGCACTCCAATCTAGCTGCGCAGTCTCCACTACGCCTCTGATAGCAGAAACAGTAGAACCAGGAGATGAGCCAGCCCAATTGCAGCAGATCATCGATAAAGTTGAAGCTCACCTTCAATGAGCTTAGGAAGAGACAGGGAAAGCCATCCAAGCTTTGACACAGGTACAAGGAGTACTTGTCGAGCAGCGTAGTGCTGTCAAACAAGAAAAACTTGCTCTTCAAGCACAGTGGGACAACGAGAAAGCAGAGCTACAGTAGAGCAAGGAGAAATTGATCGCAGAGTAGCTAGAAGTAAAGGAACTGGTCAGCAGAGCACTTCACTCTGTGACCGTCATAGAAGTGAAAGTTGAAGAATGAATTCTGCAGTAGGTGGCACAGCTCGAAGAAGTGATCCAACAGCTTTAGTAGTGCATCACAGACCTGGAACTTCATACTGTGCTTGAGACCCCTCAAGAAATCAGAGACCTAAGAGAGGCAACTACTCACAGTGTAGTTGGTAAAATGAAATCCCTTGTCTTGGAGTGCAAGCAACTGAGCTCTAGGAGCACTCAGATGTATGAAAACCTCACAGAGAATCCAGAGTTACAAGCATTGGAGTCGCAACTCCAAGAAGCGAAGCAACAAGCATATACATTACAGGCACAGCTAAAGGCCTTGTCACTGGTCGAGAGAATGAAGAGGTTTCTAGAGAAACACATGGCCCAGCAAAAGATCCACACGATCTAGACCAAAGTGATGGAAGTCTCTCAATGACTTCAACCAGTACAAGAGAAGGCATGCCAACTATTCACTAAAGTTGAAAGCCAAGGAGTAGAACTTGAACAAGTTGTGAGTGCAGGAGAACATCGCCTAGAAGGACCAGTTAATGACGCACTCATTCAGAAGTTCGCTGAGAAAGAAGCAGTAGCATTGCAGCAGGTCGAAGCAACTCAATCCAAGCTCGAGGCATTCGAGGCGGAATTGCTCAGAACAGAGTGACTCGGGACAAGTCACAGGTGAGTGTTGGGGGCATGTTGGCCCTTGACTAAGTTTTGAAGTTACTTGGTCATATTTGACCGTTTTTGGACTTCGACAGCCTGTCAATGATGGAGTGCCAGATGAAGCAGAGATAAAGGGATCTCGGCCCACTTTCGGGTCCCTTTTTGGGTTTTGGGAATATGTAATGGGAAAGGGATGTCGGCATGTGGGTTTACCCATGCTTGGGCCCATTTTGTATGTATAAATAGACATATAAGCATCTAGTAGAGAAGAGGAGGGATGGTATTGTATCTATGTGATATAGGCTAAGTGCCAAGAAGGGATTTGTGTGATCGAGAGCTTTGTGCATTCTGTATAGACCTGCAGAGCTTAGTGCAAGTCCCTGTGTGAAGACATAGAAGGATTTGTGCTGAAAGGCAAGGAAGAAGGATCTAGCAGGCTGCACAGATCTTCTGTCCTATGCGAAGTAAGGGTTTCTACGGCTTTGTGCTTGTAACCGATTGGACGATGATAATATAGAAGAAGAGTTGGTGGAATTATCCCCAGGTTGGGGGTGAACCACATAAATCTGTGTGTTATGCTTTGTGCCTTGACTTGTTGTGCTTATCTCTGCTTTTGCAAGGTGCTTTGATATATTTAGATGGATATATTTATGCTGTGTGCTTATTAGATAGGTATACATAGTAGATCTGATATGTATGAAGATACTTAGTGTTGAACTATTGGATCTGACCTGTTTATTGTTGCTAAGTGCTAAGTTACCTTAGATCTAAGTGACTACTGCGATTCTCTGTGTTATCTGCGAAGTATAATAAGGACTGAATATTGATGGATAATCGATGCTAAGTGCTCTATAAGCGATATAATCACATATATGTGTCCCAGCTAAGGTTGAAGACATTTCAGTCCTGCAACCACCCCTGCCTCTACCTCGGGTGAGACTTCATCTGCTTCGCAAGTGTTGTCGAAAGAGTCAATAGTTAGGGATTTGTTGGTGTGCTCTTGTAGCGTTGAACCCTGGGTCTGCCCTTGTGCCAACATATGTTAATAATATAATACTAGTAGGTGGGACCCCCTTGTAGACCGGAGGCTCAAAGATAGACATATCACACATTTTTTTGCTACTGTTTCAACACTGCTTACACCGTCCTACATGGTTGACAATGTAGTCTTGGTTTCATTTTGACATAGTAACAGGTGTATGATTCATTTTATGGGATGCTTCTGCAATTCAAGGCATTATTTTTTATGTTATGATGGGCATGTATTTACAGTTGCTATGATTTAACCATGTCACAAATCATCGTGATCGACTACCTGGCCACATATATACAAAAAAAATGTTAGTGGTAACATAACCAAAACAAAGAAAGAAAACTTATGAAAAAAAACAAAAGGGAAAGGATCTATGTTTCAACTATGTTAAGGATTATATGAAAATGGAAAGTAAAATATGTTAGTGTTAGTCCTAACTATTAAATGGTTGGTTAGTGGCTATGCGATTTTCATTTGATTTATTTTGGGTGCATATAACATTGCAATACATATGATATGGCATAGAACTTGGCAAAGGTTAACATGTGATGTTTGGGTGGTGCATTGGGCAAGGAATATTGTCGCAGATTTCAATTGTTTGGGCATTGAATACATGGTTAAATGAATTGGTGAATGTTTGGTTGTCTTGTACTTCGGAATTGAATAGGATAGGAGATGGAAGCGACGTGCAGTAAATGCATGTCATTCCATACCCCCCCCCCCATTGCATGTCACCCTAGCATTGTTCCTTGTTGCATTTTCGATCTGTTGGTGGTTAAGCTTGAGCATTTCAGGCTCTCAGGAAGAAGAAAGCTTGGCCAGCTTGCCCTTTTAAGCTCTTTGTTACAGGTATGGTTCTTTTTCACTCCATCCATGAATTATGCTCTGTGTGTGAACAAACAATGGCTCAATAACGCTTGGGTTTGCGAGTTCCTGAGAGTTTCAACTGTGTAAATATGTGATATTTCACTCTGTGATGACTGTAATTGTTTCAGAATGCAAGCAAAAGTATTGGTTTTTGTTTAAGTTGTGCATTCATTGGTTGATCTGTCGGTTTCAAATCATGATGGGTCTCTGTGGATATTAATTGAATGTGGCATTATCACTCTGTATTAATGGTGGAGGGTTTTTCTCTGTGTATTATTACTGGTTGTTCCCTCACCGTCATGAGTGTAACCCTATCTAGTCACATTCGGATTTCCATTCGGTTGTTATGTATTTTATTTGTACCAAAGTCATGGTCGTGGGCTCATTCTCATTGTCCTTTCATAAGGTATTCCAATATCTAGTCTTCGGGTGGCCATAACATTAATATGTAGTGTATCATTGTGGGTGATGCTAGTTACATCTCGGAGTTATGATATGTGCGCCCTCACAAATATTGTTGTCAAATGGTTCGGCTCTTAAGGAAGTGAACAAAGAGGTTATATCTCTGTGTGCTCTTTGAATAACTGTCACAGTTCAGTTAACTTTTCCCTCCTCTGCAAGCGTAAAATGCACTATGTGCACTGGTTTCTTCTACCTTAATCATCGTTGCTTTCCTCGGTGGCTAACTATTGGTTCCATTGCGTAGGCTAGGAGTAATAAGGAGACCCTGTGGTTTACTACTATCTGTATCGAAAGGTATTTTACCTATGGGTGATATGTCTCTGAATACCTTCAGTTCTCTGTGCTATTGTTAAATGAGCACGCTCTTGATTGTCCCCTTGTATTGGTTTTTGACAAATCACGATTTTAATCTCCAACTTTTCTTGCTCCTTCGGGCATCTTCTTGGTTGTCAAATTTGGTTTATCAGTGGAATGGTGATGGAGTTTTTCGTTGAGTCCCTATCTCGTCTTTTTATGATCAAATTGGTTGAAGAGTTGCAAATTGGGAACGAGTAATTATATACAGTTGAGGGTTGTTATCTTTTTGTTATGACTCCATTCATTGTGTTCTTACAGCGTGGTCTTAATTGCAAATTGAAAACGCCTGTGGTTTTGCTAAGCCCGATCAAGGTTATAGCTATTCGTGGAAATGGTGACGGTGTGTAATTGGTTATGTTCACCTTGCATATATTATTGAATCATCGTGCATATTATAAATAGTTATATCAACAGTAACGAGGCTCGGGTTTTATGTTGAGTGTGGTTTCGTTGCAAAATCTTATTGGTTGACATGATGAAGATTGTGTGTAATCGGGCATGTTTTGGAAGTTTGTTCGTATTTAAAAAAGGAACCTGGTCATTTTTTAAATTGGGCAACGATTGTAAATTGGAAGACAGTAGATGTTTTTTATGGGATAGAGGTTGAACATATTGTTGTGTGTGTGTGTGTTTTTTAAGGAAGGCAAAGAAATAAAAGATCAACATTTTTTTAACAGGACTGTTGAAATGGAAGGTTTGTTCCGATTATGAGTATGATTGCACAAAATTGAGAAATTTTGGGAAATTTAAATGTTGGAACAATGAATAGTTTTGATACACAGTAATTGTTGGTATTGTGTTGGTATTTTTAGATTGATTTTAGTACAGAGTTATGATTATTGATTACTTAATTTATTTTCTGAACAGTATCCGTTAAACATCCCTACCATTTTGTCACTTTTTCACACATTACGAATCCCCTCATATTCCAAGATTCACTTTGCACGTCCTGTTCTTAAAATTAAATTATAATTAAATGAAAACTTTGTATTATAGCAATTGAAGGATGAAAAAAAGATGAGTTACAGTTGATATATTTTGTTATTACAACACAGTTGATTGTTTGATGATTTGTTGAGCAGTAACCATGATCTACTCCCTTTCATTTTATCACTTTTCGCTCAATACAACCCCTTAGATATCTTGGAACCCTTATTCACCCCCTGCTCATTGACAAGTATTAAACATTTTTCTATGGATTGGATTACATGAGTCTGGTGTGTTGTTGAGGCAAACTTTGTTTCATATTTAAAGAGATATCATGTATGGTTTGTTTAAAGAAGCTTGTTTCTAGTAAACGTTGCATACAGGAATGAGCTTCTTCAGTAGAGGAAGCCATGTCTGGAATAACAGAGGAAGAGGAAATTGGAACAGGGGCCCTAGAAGGCCAAGGTTTTCGATACATTTTGATGCAGATCCACGAGAATTGAACCATCTTTTCCAAGATGGATTTTTCAATTGGACTAGACAAGGGGTAGTTCAACCTCGGCCAGAAAGGCCTCCCTTCCAACCCCAACATGTCCCTGGTATCCCAGTTCCCCCACATGTCTCATTATAACCTGAAGTCCTTGAAAATGATGGGTGGTAGGAGATTGTTCATCCAGTAGTCTCCCAACATCGTGGTTGGCCCAATTTATCTCTGCCTGCTCCTCCTCCACCGGTTAACCCAATTGTCCAAGTTGTCCCTGCTCACTCACCTGTACAGTCTTCCCATGCAAGCCAGAGGCTCAAAATTGAAGCCCATCATGCACATGATAAAGGCAGACAACAACAATAAAGGGAAAATTGCCTCCTAAAATGGCAAAAATGGGTTTTGAGTATATTTATTTATTGATTGTTGAGAATAGTTGATTGTTGAAGTTTTGGACAACACACTCTTTTTGGATATTTTGGATATTATATTTTTTGGATGTGGTTTAAAATATCATTGATATTAATTTTCAAATTATGATAATGATGATGGGAGCCACAAGGAGGGATGTGTTTGATTGATTGACTTATTGTGTTTGTTTTTGTTAAGAAACTAAAGGGAGTCATGAGGGGTCCCACCTACTAGTTATTATTTATTAAAGACCCTTGTTTTTATATTAATTCTTCCCCTAAACTAAAAGTTAGTTGAGTTTTAGTTAACTTAACTAAAAGAGGTAGCTTAGCTACTTCAAATAATTTTGATTGCTTAAAAGCAAAAAGAGAAGGAGGAACAAAAGGAGAATAGAAGGAGAAAGCACACTAAGGTCTGCTCTTGAGTTTTATTGAGAGAGTTCAGTTTTCATTCATTCTTTAATGCATTGAAAGCCTAATTCTCTTTTATGACAACAGGGTCCTATTTTAAATAGCAAGATTCAAGGTTGAATTACATCATTCATACACTTGTTTTTCAGAGGTGTTGATCTATCTTTGATAGTCTGTGTAGACTTGTATGTTTATGAATTAAATTTTATGACTGATAAAGGATATTGTGCAGAGTCGAGTGGGCAACAATTGTGGCAAGTTGATCCATCTTTTAAAGTTTAGTTTTTTTACTTTCTGTCAGAAGTCCTTTTGTATGGTTTTCATTGGGGAATCTAAGTTTGACTTTTGTCCAAACTTCTTGAGGGATTTTTGTAAAGGGAGCGATTCTTTTGATTCATTGGAATGAAATAAGCGATTGATATTATGTCTCATCTGTGTTAAATATTGACTTCGTATTTTTGCTTTTGTCTCCACATTTACTTTTGCATTTGTATATTAATAAAATTACATAAAATGTTGAATTTTATAGAAATATTTTATTTATAAAAAATCAACCTAAGCCCTTGTAACCAATACTTGAGGATTAGGAAACAATTTTTAAGGCTATAAACATAGGGTGATATTCCCATCTATCGTGCCTTATCCAAGCACAATCTGAAAATGCTTGAGTAAGATCATTTCATATATTTTCCTCAACATTTATTTGGAGGCCATACTAGGGAGATCCTCCATATCTCTCTGGTTGTTTTTTTTATGCTTGATTATCATCAAATATATCTACTTTTCTGATTTTGATTATTTGATTGTTTCATTTCTTAATGACTGTATGTGTTGCAAGGCAGCCTAATATTGAGCCCGGTCTTCAACAACATACCAACATTGCTTTAAACTTGTTTAATACCATATTAGATACTGCTGGTACCCGGGTTGAGCTTAATCATTCATGGGTAGCAATTGAACGAGACATAAGTGCCCAAGAACGTTGGGAAGCTAGGCATAGACAGCTTAGGAATCATCCATAGCTTTCTTTTCCCTTCAGTTTTGATCTTCTTTTCATGTCCTTAAACCTTTGTGTTTCTAAGAGAAGAAGAGGTTTATCACAAGAAATTAATCCTATTGTTGAAATAGGAAGAAGGAATGTTGTGTTGCCAACCCAACAAAGTGCTCTAAGGAGAAACTTTTCTGACTCTTCCAGTTCATCTTTATCTCCCTCAGCTATCATCCACGAGATGGAATCTAGTGGTGGCTCTGGTGGCAATGGAGGTGCTTCTTCATGTCAACCTTCAACTTCGTTAGTGATTGGTAGCTTGTATAGTCACCAAGTCCTTGTACAATCTACCACAAACCCTGCCAAAGTCATTAAAAAGTATGGGCTTTTTCAGTTTTAAGAAGATGATACAACTACACCATGGCATGTTTCCTCCTCTCTTAACCTAGCGCCTGTTACTCGTCCACTTCCTAAATTCGAAGAGCATCTCCCTAGGTTTTTAGGGAATAACATTGTCACTACGAATGAACACTTGGTGGCATTTTCTAATGCCTGTCACAACATAGGAGCCAATGACAATGATACTTGTATGCGCTTATTCGTCAATTCCCTTGAAGGGAAGGCTGCAGCCAATTTATTTGATCTCCCTCCTAAGATTGTATCTACTTGGGAGGAGTTAGTCTATTGGTTCAAATCTACATATGGGCAATCCAAAAGCCCAGCCGAGCAGTTACAGGAATACAATAACATCGCTTATAAGGATGGCAAGACTATCAATTCCTTTAACTTACGTTTCACCAAGTTATACAATCAAATCCTTGAACTCATTCGACCTCATAACCAAGCCACTTTCATGCATTATTATAATGCGTTAACTTCCCCCTATCGTCACAAGATTGAAGAAAATGCCATTGATAACCTCGGTTCTGCTCTGCATACTTGTTTAGAGTAAGAAGAACAGCTTGAAAGAACAGATCTTCCTAAGGGAGACTCAGTTAAACGGACAAACATGTCTGCCTTCTTACAGCTTGTACAAGACATGAATAATCGAATGATAGCATATGAGCGAAAAGGAAATGTCTCCTCTCTTACCCCTGAAGCTTCATCTTCTTCTACAGCCCCCTTTAGAAGTCCAAATGAAAGAAATTTTCATCCTAAAGCTAGCATGCCTCATAGTTGGTGTAAATTTTGCGAGGAACACCATGAGGAAAGTACATGCGAGGTAAGGAAGAGAGCGAGAGACAAAATCTTTGGCAAGAGACTTGAAACTACCATCGTTTTCCTAGACTTTGCAGAGCCAGAAGATGTCATGATCATAAATACTAGGAATAAATCATATGCTCCCAAAAGCAAATATGATCCTCCACGCACTTCTTCTAGCCCAAGCTCATCCTCACTAGCTGCTATTGTTCAGGTTCCTAAGGCTCCTGACAATCAAGGAACTACCTCCCCTCTCCCCTCTTCCAAATAAAACATTGTAAATCAGTTGGCTAACATCAAAGCAGATGCAACCCTTCTAGACATGGTTGTCGTCCCTGAACAACAAAAGAATCTAAAACAATTCATGGAAGGAAAAGATTTTGTTGTAGCCAACCTCTCTGAACAGGTAGATGAAGAGGATTCACCTGTAAATAAAATAGGTGTACATAACTTTAGATACCCTATAAAAAAATCCTTGTTTTATATTTTTATAAAGATTATGGATAAGATTGCCCATTGTTGCCTCATTGATGGTGGTTCGGGGCCAAGTGTAATGTTGAATATTATTATGGAAGAGCTAGGCTTGTCGTGTACAAATGAAAACGCCAGAAGCATGCTTTCTTATAATAGTCTACAACAAATGACCATCGGTGAAATTAAGGACGTGACCTTGGTTTTGTGCGCGCACCCTGAAATAAGGACTACCCTTAATATTCAGGTAATTGATATGTCAGTAAGTAACTACTCAATCATCTTAGGAAGGGATTGGAAAGCTTTGATGGGTGGATACCTCTCAATCGACAGGACACACTTATTTGTTCCTCGAAATGGTAAAAACATCATAGTCCTAGGAGAAGGGAGAATTTCACCTTACATAGAAAGTGTCCCACAAACTAATGTGAATTATATCGAGGAGGACCTAGGAGTGTATTCCATCTTTGTCGAGGAGGACAACACTCCCTTGGAACAAATCGACTTAGACGACGGGATGTGGCATATGCACTTTGATGGTTCATGCTCTAATGAAGGAAATGAAGGTGGTATTCTCTTGTACTCTCATATGGGATAAATTCATAATTTTTCTTATAGGTTAGAGTTTGCTTGCACAAACAATGTCATTGAATTCGAAGCATTATTGTTACTCATTGAAAATGCCTATAATCTAGGTTGTGGTCACATTACAGTTTTTGGGGCTTACGAACTTGTTGTGAACCTTGTATGTAAGATTTACTCTCCTAGCAACAAGTTGATGAAACGTTACACCCAAACTGTTTGGGCACTTATCTTGAATCTACTATCCTTCAACATCACTCATTTTAAAAGGGAACTAAACTCAATGGCCGATCAATTAGTTGTTTTTGTAGCCTCTCCTATTCGACAACTTCTACCACAAAGACATGATTGTACTTTTCAATCTCTGTATCGTCCACATATCTCTGACAATATAGAATCATGGCAGGTCTTCCCTATAATTAAAGCATGTGTGCTTTCATTCAAAATGAACCTTATAAGCCTAAGGAGATTATATCAATGGAAGATAAAAATATTCCTAAAGGCTTGACTCCTCTAGAAAGTTCATTTACATTGAGTGATGTAGGCAACAAAGAGAAACATAAAGAAGAGGAGTCAAAAAGGAAAGTGGGTGAAACCATTTCCTTGAACATTGGAACACCTGAGTCTCCAAAGAATGTTAAAATAGGTGCCCAATGTTCTGATGAACAAAAATTGAAATTCGCGAGATTGCTTGGTGAATTTCAAGATGTTTTTGTTTGGTCTTATGAGGATCTTCGTGGTTTTGATGTTGCTCTTATACATCATGCCATTCCTATCAAGAAGGGCATAAAACCAGTTAGGAAAAAACAAAGACCTATTAATCCTGCACTGTGTTGACGATTAAATTCACAACGAGGTTTGGCCCGCAAAGTGTTTCTAAAGCCTATTATTATAAAAGTTAAATGATACTAGTAGGTGGGACCCCCTCATAGATTGGAGATCAAGTCTCATGTTTATTCTATGTTATGTTACTGTTCGACACTACTTTGGATGGTTGACGATATCTTGTTTTATTGGATAATGGATCAAGCAAGTTATACAGGGCTCCCTTGTTGTTCCAAGATCAAGTAACATCGAATTTATCATGGTTATCATCGATGAGTGTTCTCGTGACACCTGCAACAGACACATGTTAGTAATAATGAAGGAAAAGAAACTAAAAGAAGAAATTGTCCTATGCTAACATGCTATACTATGTGCATTAAAAAGGGTTGTGGCAAATCTGAGCTAACATAGGATAGCAATACGAGTTGTCAAGATTGTATATAGCATGGTTGGTATGTGTTTCTACATAATAGAGGTGGTGATATGCGATACGAGTGGCACTCTTGGAAATTAAATTTGGTTGATTCAAGGTGGATGGTTGGCTTGATTAGTAGCTAGTGCGTGATAATGAATTGAATGAACTCGCAGTAGGTAAGTGATGTGAATTTATTGCACATCACCTTACCCCTAGCGTTGGACGACGACCTATTCAAGCCATCTCCCAAACATTACTGTTGTGGTTATGCTCCGATTTTTCAGCAGTGAGGAACTACTTGGCCAACTTGTGTTTTAAGATATTTGTTTACAAGTATGTTGTTTTTTTAGCCCTTCATGAGTCTACTCTGGTTATGAAATGGATATTGGCTCAAGTGTATCATCTATGTTTTCCTTAAGTATTGTGATTGTGTAAAATGTTGTTTGTGATGAAACGTTGATGATTCTCTTTGAAATCATGTTGAATTCATAGCATTACTGGTTTGGCATTTGGTTACTGCCCTTTTGATAATGATTATAAACCCTACATTGCCAAATTGCACTTTCAAAGTGTACAGTCACCCTCCTTATGCCAATAACTCATTTTTGTTAATGAAGAAGGCCTCTGCCCCGATTCGATTTGATGCATGGGTGTGCATGGTGTTCTTGCAAATGATTTAATGAGCATGGTAATTGTGTTTTTTTTGGGGGGGTCGAATGACTATTGAGCTGGATCACTATAGAAATTTTTTCCACTGCATCTTTATATTTGTTCGACTGTGTAACCTAGGTTTGCAAAACAAATTCGATTACAGTGTGATTAGATCACAACGATATTGTATTTAATCGATGGCTCAACATGATAGACGAGTTATTGCAATGGATGCATGTTGTTTTTTGTGAAATGGAGATGTTGCCTTGTTATGTTTGTTGGTTGCGCACTGTGTATAACATAGATGGCTTGGGTGCTCACACTCAGAGTTACCCACAAAGTTTTGAGCACGATTTATTGCAACCCGGTGATTTGTTGATACAAGCTTGCTATCAATACCTCGTCGGTTGGCTAGGTGGCCTAGCTTTTCAGTCACATTCTATTGGGCTTCCACAATGATGGATTTACACTTGCATGATTGAATTATTCGGCGCATGTCTTGTGTTGGGTGGTGGCTATTGTCTGTTTAATTGTCAATTCGGGTTTTGGCAATTTGATCTGGCTTTTGGGTGTCTGTCTTTATTTATCTAACGAAGGTCATTGCATTCAAATGACAGACTCGATGGCGATGATATTGTGACTTCATGGCTATTTTTGGAAATATGAATTGGGGTATATTTATCAATTATAGGTAGTGGTTGATTTTGAATGGTCGCAGATAGGAAATGAGTATTGTTCGAAAATTGTTATGAAATGCAAGGAAAAGTAAATGAAAGGAACATAACCCCTTACAAATTGGGTGGAATACATATTGTCTTGTGGTGACACTGTGTTGGGTATTTGATTATGAACAAAGAACTAGTTAAATGCACAGAAATTGTTATTTGGTCAAAATGAATGATGGTTGATGCACTTTTTCGCAGAATGTTTTATGGATCAATCAATTAATTTCATGAATAGTAATCATTTTTTTTTCCCTTCCATGATTTTCATTTTCCGCAAATTACAAATCCCCTCATCTTCCCATTTCATTTTTCCACTCCCTGTTTTAAGATTAATTACAGTAAAGAGAATTTTGGTGTTAAGGCAGTTGAAATTGACAATGACTGGTGTGGATTACAATGATGTTCTACTGGTTTGTTTTTCAGTCGATTGTTGTTATCATTGAGCAATAACCATGTTTTTCCCCCCTCACTATATCATATTTTCCCTCAATACAACCCCCTCACATATCCCAGAACCCTTTTCCACCCCCTGCTCAGTGATAGACGGTAAAACAATTTGTATGGATTGGATTGCATGAGTCTGATATATTGTTGAGCCAAAATCCACTTCATATTTTAAAAAAGTTGTCGTGTATGGTTAATTAAAAGAATGTGACTAATCAATCATGCATGTAGGAGTAAGATATTCAAATAAAGGTTGAAAACAAAGGCCTATTACGAGAAGGACTAAAAAATGGTTGCATCGCAGACATGGAAATATGGATTCTAAGTTGTTATTTATCTGTGGATTTATGACAATTGACTTCAGAGATATTTAGACAACATGTTTTATTTTGGATATATGAGTATTATTTTAGAAATAATTCCAATTTCATAAGCTAAAATTGCCAAAAATAAATATGTTGATGGGAGACACAAGGAGGTGTGTTTTTCTTAACTAATGGTTATGTTATGATTGTTATGATTGTTATGAACCAAAGGGAGTCACAAGGGGTCTCGCCTACTAGTTATTGTTTATTTATGACCCTTATTATGATTATGACTTTTCCCTCCAACTAAAGTTAGTTGAACCTTTAATTAACTTAACTAATGAGGTGGTTCAACTACTTCAACCGATTCTAATTTGTTAAAGGCAAAAGGAAAGGGAGAAACAAGAGGAGAATAGAAGCAGAAGCATGATAAGGTTTTCTCTTTGAGTTTATGTTGAGATAGTTCAGTTTTCATTCATTCATATATTCATCACAACCTAATTCTCTTTTTTGATAGCAGGGTCTTATTGTAGACAGCAATATTCAGGGTTGAATCAATTCATTCAGACACTTATTTTTCAGAGGTGTTGATCTATCTTTGATAGTCTATGTAGACATGTATGTTTGTGAATTAATTTTCATGACTGATAAAGGCTATTGTGCAGAGTCAAGTGGGTAGAAATTTGTGGCAAATTGATCCAGATTTTAGAGTTCAGTTTTGGTTTTCTATCAGAGGTCCTTTTGTATGTTCCATCGGGGATGTCTAAGTTTGACTTTGGTCCAAGATTTTTGTATGAGATTTTGTAAAG
>JZKD02S0175419.1:0-17577 GCA_000966675.3 Picea glauca | reverse complement strand
TCCGGAAATGATTTTTTAAAGACTATGGTTAAGTTTATGCATGAGTTGATTTACCACTTAGGAATTAAGAGAAGAAGAAGATTTAATGAATGAATGTTGCATCCATCATAAATAATGCAAAACATAAAGTAAACATTAAGAACAACAAACCATAATGCCAAAGATTGATAACGGAGTTCGGCACAAATTTGCCTACGTCTCTGGGCCTTTGTCTTCAGTGGGAGGCTTCTTATTAATCCTTAATTATTAAAAACAATACCAAGAAAGGCTTACATAAATGCTCTTGAAACCACCTTTTAGATCTGCAACTTCTGGACAGAAACAAACATCACCAATGGCTGCAACAGGTAATTCTGAGACTTTTGAGTATGAACTCGGCTATGCTTGGCTCAACATCTTGGGCTTTGGAGGCACTTTTTTGTTCAGCTACATGAATGCAAAAAAAGAATCCATATTCAGACTCCCCTCGAAATTATGCAACTTTTGAGTATAAATTCGACCTACTTCTGAACAGGCCCTCGGGACCTCCCCTCAACACAAATCCCAATGTTGTGCCTTGTTAGATCCGTAAAGTCCGTACAATCTCTAATTGCATGCCAAAAAATATTTTGTCTCGATTTTCGTGCCCAGCTAAATAATCCACACTCTGCCAAATTTAGCAATAGTTAGCCAAACTTAGCGAAATTTTTCCAGATTTGGAGGATTCCTGCCAGATTTGGTGGTAACTGCTAGATTTGGCGAAAATCGCCAAACCACTTTGACCTTCTAGAAGGTGCTACATGGAGCCTTCTCATTGGGCCATGTGGTGCCTCCTCATTGGGCCACATGTCACCTAGTCATTGTCCCGAGCCACGTAACTGCCCACCACGTCAGCCTGCACAGTCAGCTACCATGTGTCATCCATACGGCCATGTCAGCCTGCCCAGTCAAATGCCAAGTCAGCATCCATACTGTCATGTCAGCCTACCTAGTCAGTTGTCATATCATCATCCATACTTCCACATTTCATCCATATGAACTTCCACATCATCATACGGACTTCCACATTCCAGTGCACATCATTGCCACATCAACACCCGAAAACGCCAAAAACGCCTAACATGTGTCAGTTCCTGGTGTTTCCACGTCAACGAATGACATCATCATGATGTCATGCTGACATCATCTGCCACATCACTGTTGACTTCATCTTCAACATCACTATTGACATCATCATCCATATTGCTGACGTCATCAATTGACTTTGACTTTTTGTCCGTTTGGGAAAAGTTCAGAACGCGATAACTTTTGCATACGGTGTCCATTTTCGGAAAAAAATATAACGTCGAAATCACAATGAAGATCCCTACGCAATGGCGTTGGTTTCACCTGATTCTGAAAACTTTGAAATTTTAGCCTTCTTGTATCCATTTTGGGTCATTCTTCTCGACTAAGACCTTTTGGTCCTCCAAAAGGATATTAACTAGTCATTAAGTGCGAGATAGGCCTCCCCACTTGTCCTTTGTCTAACAAATTTTCCCTGTGCACTTGTCGCATCATAATCAATTGCATAATAACCATGACAACTGAAATGATATTGTTAGCCATTTGAACTCGTTCACATCTTATTGAATCCACTACCATCCATGTAGAAAACATTAGCAGTGATAACATAAAAAATATGACTGAAAATGAACCAATATATTTGACGGACTTGCACGACATTAACTTATCTTGAAGCAAAGTATGATTGAACTCCCATCCTACAACCATCTCATGTTCATGGTTAAGATCAACTACTTTACTTGGCACAATTACATGTGTATTGCTTGCATAATATTCCTTCTTTTATTGTTCCATTGTTAGAAGAGATTGATTTTCGTTAATACGATGAGCATGCACAACATATTCATTGTCTTTCTTAAACAAGTGATATTGATTATGTTTCCTGTAGAACATTGTTTTGCAATCATATAAATAAGGGCTGCCTAAGACCATTCCACATGTTTCTAGCAACACCACATCACATATTACTTCATCCACATACTTAAATGTAATTGCAAATTTTATGATACATTGCTTTGTTATGGGCAATTTGTGATCTTTTTTTATCCAATTTAGTGAATAGGGTTTGTGATGCATATTAGTGTTTAATCCCAATTTATTAACCACTTCTTTTGAAATTAAGTTAGATTGAGATCCACTATCTATCAATGTATCGATCTTTGTATGTTTCATTATGAACCTTATATGAAACAACTTACTTCTTGAATCAAAACCATCACCAATTTTACCTGTCAAACTAACTGTTGTAATCTTAGACTCATCACTTGAATCTGACCCCAAGTTTGTTGGCTGTGTTGCTATTGCAACTTTTTGCCTCCCTTTCCTCTCTTTGAACCACTTCGGTCTCTTCTCTGGGTGCAATTGCCAGAAATGGTCATCATCATGTCCTTCTTTCTTGCAATGCTTGCAAGAGAGCTTCTCTTCCTTCATTGTCGCTGAATTTTCTTTCTTCAAATTCCCTTTGCCTTTTCTATCTTTCTTTGAAGATGATTCCCTTGATACACTAACTCCATTTTTTCCTGTTTCAATGTATGTTGCTTGGACATAAACCTCACCAATATTATTAGGTCCAAACATAAATACAGTATTACGAATATAAGCAGGAAAACCTCATATATACTTCATAAGAGTTTCTTGTGTAGTTAATGGAACATCTAACATCAAACCCATCTTACGAAATTCATCTGTATATTCCTGCACCGATTGTCCTTTTCTAAACTTAAGACTTTGCCATTAAATTAAATCATTTTCCTTATATCCCAATGGATAGAATTGTTTTCTAAGTGCAGAAATAAAATCATGCCATGATGGAAAAATATTACCAACTTGTTGAGTTCCATGTTGCATCTTACTTTTCCACCAGATGAGAGTTGTGCCTTCAAGATGAAACGATGCCAATATGATTTTGGTTGCCTCATCTTTGATTTGTTGCACATTACAATATACCTCCATCTGTCTAACCCAGTTATCAAGTTTCTCGGCATTAACTTTTCCATCATACATAGGAATTTTTTTTTTTACATCAAGTTTAAGTAATGACATATCAAGCTTATGTTTATGAGAATGTTTTCTTGAATAAGTAGTATTCAAACTTGTACTTGAAGAATAAGAAGATGATGGAGATGAAGGAGGTGAAGGAGGATATTTTGGAGGGTCCTGTCCTTCTTCACTTTTGGCTTGCTTTGAAGATTCTCCTTGAATCAGTCTCTTTTGTTCCAAGTAATCATCATACAATACTTTTGCCATCTCCGACATGGAAAATAAAGTTCTTTGAAACTCTCTTTCGTTTTGAGAAAGTTCTTCTTCTGATGCCATCTTCTCACTTTGATATGTCCTCTTTCTTGATCCAATCTCAGGATCTCCTTCTACAAGCTTTCCTTCACCACAACTTAGCTTTTCCCTGGTAATCATACAAACTGAAACAACCAACTGTCAACCTGGTTTGATACCACTTGATCCGAAAATGATCTTTTAAAGACTATGGTTAAGTTTATGCATGAGTTTATTTACGTCTTAGGAATTAAGAGAAGAAGAAGATTTAATGAATGAATGTTGCATCCATCATAAAGAATGTAGAACATAAAGTAAACATTAAGAACAACAAACCATAACACCAAAGATTGATAATGGAGTTCGACACAAATTTTTCCACATCTCTGGGCCTTTGTCTTCAGTGGGAGGCTTCTTATTAATCCTTAATGCTTATAAACAATACCAAGAAAGTCTTACATAACATCTCCCGAAACCACCTTTCAGATCTACAACTTCTGGATAGAAACAAACATCACCAATGGATGCAACAGGGAATTCTGAGACTTTTGAGTATGAACTCGGTTATGCTTGGCTCGACATCTTGGGATCCGGAGGAAATTTTCTGTTCGGATACTCGGATGCAAAAACAAAAGCCATATTCAGACTCCCCTCAAAATTCTGCAACTTTTGAGTATAAAGTCGACCTACTTCTGAACAGGCCCTTGGGACCTCCCTTCAGAAAAAATCCCAATTTTGCACCCTGTTAGATCCGTACATTCTAGACAGTATCAAACTGCGTGCCAAAAACTCTTTTGTCTCGATTTTCATGCCTGGATAAATAAGCCAGACTTTGCCAAATTTAGCGACAGTTAGCCAAACTTAGTGAAATTTCGCCAGATTTGGAGGATTCCCACCAGATTTGGTGGTAACTGCCAGATTTGGCGAAAACCGACAAACCACTTTGACCTTCCAGAAGGTGCCACATGGTGCCTCCTCATTGGGCCACATGTCACCTTGTCATTATCTTGAGCCACGTCAGCCTGCACAATCAGCTACCAAGTGTCATTCGTATGGCCATGTCAGCCTGCCATGTTAGCATCTGTACTACCATGTCAGCCCACCCAATCAACATCCATACTGTCACGTGTCATTCGTATGGACTGCCACATGTCAGTCTGTACAATCCATGTCATCACCACATCAGCACCCGAAGATGCCAAAAATGCCTGACACATGTCATCTCCTGGTGTTGCCACGTCAACATGATGCATCACTACTGACATCATCTGGCACGTCATGTTGGCATCATAAGCTGTACTTTTGATGTCATCAGTTGACTTTGAGCTGTTGACTTTGACTTTTTACCTATTTGGGAAAAGTTCAGAACGCGATAACTTTCCCATACGATGTCCATTTTCAGAAAAAATAATATATTGTCGGAATCAACACGACGATAGCTACGTAATGGCACTGGTTTCGTCTGATTCCGAGAACTTTGAAATTTTTGCCTTCCTGGATCCATTTTAGATCAATTATTGACTCCATAGGCCCTAAAAGGCACTGATTTTTACACTCTTGTGGATGAATGAGACCAAACAAATTTTCAACACATCTTCTTGAAACTTTCACTAACACTAAGAACCATATTACCACTGCTATAATTGTTGTTACAACCCTTATTTAGCAACCTTAATCATCATACTAACCCCTAAAACTAACCCAGAAATTTACCTTTGCCTAAGTGCTATCATCCCAAGGCTTTAGTCTTGGTTTTGCTAGTGTTTTAGGTGAAAATTTATAAAGTTGTTTGAGGTTGTTGTTGTTGTTGTAACTACTGTTACAATCATCATTGAAGCCCCTTAACAAACCTCAAACTGTCTATAAAACCACCCAACACTGGTACTAGGAAAATTACTATCATTGCATGCTAAAGTGTTTGTTTAAATTGCCTAATTTAAGTACTTTCCGAAGTGGTTTTGCTGCTATCATAATTATCATTTACTGTTGTTGCAAGTGTTTTGAAATACTGTTGAAGTCATTTACTGACTTGTTCTAAATCTTGAAATTGTGAGTGACAAAGTATTATCAAATTGCAAAGTCTTTATATCATTTTTGTCATCATACCTTGCAATTTCTGGATATATTACTATTGYTATACATTTTATCTTTTGAGAGTTTAAGTAACATATTTCTATACTGAAGTCACTAATTTGAAACATCGATATCATTTATTGCTGCTAACATTTTTTGTTCCATTGGTAAAGGGAAGGTACCATTCATTTACTTTTCCTTTTGCCCCCTTAAATTTACCAAGTGATTTATTTTCTCAAGTGACCTAGAGAGAGGGGTGGGTTTTACCCGGTCTTTTTACCCTTCTTCAACCAACTAGGTCTTGGGACGTCTCCCTTGGAGTGAGTTTCTTCTCTTCCTAAATAGAAAGAGGTACCCTATTGGGGTGATAGTGATAGGACCACCTCTGTGTTATGTCAACCTAATCCTACTTGCCTTTAGGCTTTGGGAAAGTATATATTGTGCGATAACCTTTTTGGTGTCATTGTCAGGGAACATTAAGTCAATTTTCCTCAACAAAAACTTCTTGGTAAGCCTTCTACTCAAAGCCTTCATTTCACAAATATTACCTAGAAACTCCACTGAGGGTCTTTTCATCTTTTCCCTTTGATAATCCCTAGAAGGATTATCTAGTGACTGCACTGATGATGAGGCCAACCATGGCTTCTCAATGGGATGCTGGTAATTTTAAACCCTTGGATATGAGTGAAATCTTGGGTTACCCTAGAGAAATGCCTTCGAGGTTTGAAAAATGGCTCGCTAAGTTCACTCGTAGTGATGAAGAGAATGTTGAGGACCATATGAGTGACTTTTGGGCCTTCTTTCAACTCCATCCTATTAGTGATGATGTTGAGGATCTGGCAATGAATCTTTTCTCTGCCACTCGTCATGATAATGCTAGGAGATAGTATGATGGCCTCCTTGATGCTAGTATTACATCCATGAATCAACTGGAAGAGGTCTTCCTCAAGAGATGGAATATCAAAGAGGATCTTATGGTGTTGGTAAAAAAACTTAATTACATAAAGAAGAATGAGAATGAGACCATTAGGGAGTTCCATACCAGATTCCAGAAGATGTCAAGAGAACTCCCTAGAACCTATTGTCTTGGACTCCAGTTACTCATTTTCCTCTATATCATGGAATTTTTAGGACAATCAAGATTCCTCCTCAATAAAAAGGACCCAAGGTCAATCCAAGAAGCTTATGACATGGCCACAAAAGTCAAATCCAACATCTCCTCATCCAAGGAAGAACAATCCTTTGTTCCAAAAGTCAATATTGGTGAGCCCAAAGATACCCCAGATATTCTTAAGAGAACAAATTTCCTTGAGACCTTCATTGAATAATTCCCAAAAATTTTGGAGCAAGGCATCAATCAAAAATAGGTTGAGAAGAGGGATCTTGATGAAGGTTGCCAATCCCATGGGAAAGAGAAAGAATTTACTCATGATTCTAGCAAGGATAATGAGGACCTGGTTGAAGAGAAAGAGCCTGAATATATCAAACATGATGATGAGGTATTAATGTGTGCTCCTCCCTCTGATGAAGCCACTCAGATCCTATTCCTCCTACACAAGAAGAAGAGGATGAGGTTAGTAAATTTCCTTTTCAAGTTTTTGACGATACCCTATTATATGATTCAAAAGGTGAAGAAGAAAGGGAATCCTTGGACAAGCTAGACCCTATGTATTATGGTATTACGAGAACATGTCATACTAGAGATGTTGAGGTTCTCATGCACTCTACGGTGAGCACATGTCCCCGAGTTGGAGCCAGATGTTATCCCCTAGCCTAGGGATAACTAAGGAGATCATGTCTCGATGCCCACAGGTCCTATACATGGAGTGTCGAGAGCCATACAACTTAAGCATGGTCCCGAAGGGCCCCTCTTTTCTTCAATGCAGTCCACATATCACCAGTAGCAGTATTCATCACACTGGATTGGTCCTGAAATGGCAATGTGTCTTGCTCCATAAGGTAATAAGTCTGGGTATCATGGTATGTATCTCTCCAATTTTTAAAACATTTAAACATGTTCCATTGAATCTTTATGGATTTCGTAACGTTTTCTTGACTTTATGCTCTTTTCCTTGTTCAAACTTGGGAAGGTCACATGGCTCCCTAGTAAGTTGGTTTCCTTTTAGGATAGGTTGTTACCTAGTGGATATCTGAAGATTCATTGCAATTTCCCTCTATACTTACCATTTTCCATCTTTATCCCCTCCATCTATCCACATTTTTGGGCATTGGGGAGGGCTCCACTTGGAAAGGGTTGTACCTAACCAAATGGGAAGAAGGGGATAAAGGCCCAGGGGGAAATGTAGCTGGAAAAAGTTAAGAGTTGAATTTAAACCTTCGAGATGCTTCACCTAGGGATCCCTGAGAAAGCACTGAAATGTTTCTCACCAAGAAAAGGGGACCCACATATGAATAAAACACTCAAGGCATTTGTTGGTGGATAAGAGGTCTCATCATGAGTTGGCCTATCATAAAGCAAAGATAAAAATAAATGGAAATCAGTGGGCTTGGAAAAGTTTGCATCCATGACAAGGTGMAACTCACCCTCAACACAGGCACCCATAGGTGAGTGTTACACTTCCCTGTTATCACATGCACCCTATGCCCAAAKKTTTTTCCCTCACCACCTCATACRCTTGCATGATTTGGATCAAGATCCACTAGGGAAACKACCTTGACTTAAGGGATATTGGCCCAATAGGACACCYTGAGACCATTCCAAACCATAGACTTGTCAAGTTGCATAACGTTTTTAGYATTTGTTTGGGTTTAGGGGGGTTTAATGCACATGTTTGGGCATTTTAATTATTAGATGTGATTTACGTATTAWGATTCATGTGACTTATGGACCCCTGGAGGGCATACTTGTTGTCTTTTTAAGACCTTTCTTGGTGAACAGGTACATGGAGATATGACTAACTCGGACCTTCATGAGGGTGCAAAKCCCATTTGATGGATGTTGAGACCCCAACCAGGGGRTAGGATGAAAATGAAGGGGTTCTGCCAAGAAGAAGAAGGACGTTTCCTTTGGAGGCACTTTGGTGGACCTATACCCAAGGAGTTGTKCCTTTCCCACTTGAAMGTTGGCCTTTGGAGGCCTTGGACATCACCCATACAACCCCARACATTTCTACATRYAGTGGTTGTCACCTTGGGGGCAATCCTAAGGTTATTGGCAYGTGTGGGCATGGTTTTGGCCTTTGGAGGCCYAACGTTTCACTCCCTGAGCTCAACGTTCCATGACAGAGGTCCAATATCACCCTAGAAGGGTATGACATCACCCCTAGGAGGGTATTTACATGCAAATTTATTTTATTTTGTCCAGAATTTAATTTTGTATGAAATTGGCGAGGTCAACACTGATATTTTGAACTAAAATAATTAAAGGTCAAATTTTGGTATAAATAAACATAAAGTGACATTCATTTTATCATAACTCGACACACACAAGTGGTGGTCTGAAATTTTCACCCTCTTTAAGGGTTATTGGCTGAAATAACTAGTGCGCACCTCTTGGGAGAGCTTTATGGTGGTGTATTTTGGCATTTTTAATGGTGGAATGGTCTTCAACTAGGGTTTTACTTGATTATTATTGGTGAATTAAGTGGTAAATATGCATTTTTATTTATTCTATAGATGTTTGTGGTAAAATTCACTTGTTTCATGTCTAAGATTATGAAATTGCTTGTTTAAACCCTAGGGAAGAAACAAAAAATGCTTCTTTCTCTCTATAACTATTCTACTAGATTGATATTCCCAATTGTACATTTTCTTGAGAGTGATTATTAGATCCTTAAAGTGATAGCTCTCTAGTAATCTCATTCTTTTCACCAACTAAATTGTCTTTCAAAAAAGCTAAGGATGGAAGGTTCTGTAGGGCTTAGAAGTGCCTACTCTCTAGCAAAACCTCCCTTAACAAAGGGAAAATGCTTGAGGCCTTGAAGTGACAACACCACTTTCATTTACTTCTTCCCTTAGCTAAGAATTATCATTATTTTATTTCCCAATTGATATTGTTACTATTATTGACTCCATAAGCCCCAAAAGGCATTGATTCTTACACTCTTGTGGATGAATGAGACCAAACAAATTTTCAACACATCTTCTTGAAACTTTCACTAACACTAACAGCCATATTACCGCTGATATAATTGTTGTTACATCCCTTATTTAGAAGAATTAATCAACATACTAACCCCTAAAATTAACCCAGAAATTTACCTTTGCCTAAGTGCTATCATCCCAAGGCTTTAGTCTTGGTTTTGCTAGTGTTTTAGGTGAAAATTTATGAAGTTGTTTGAGGCTGTTGCTGCTGTTGTAACTACTCTTACAACTATCATTGAAGCCCCTTAACAACCCTCAAACTGTCTATAAAACCACCTAACACTGGTACTAGGAAAATTACTATCATTGCATGCTAAAGTGTTTGTTTAAAATGCCTAATTTAAGTACTTTTCGAAGTGGTTTTGTTGCTGTCATAATTAGCATTTTACTATTGTCGCAAGTGTTTTGAAAACCTATTGAAGTCATTTATTAACTTGTTCTAAATCTTGAAATTGTGATTGACAGAGTATTATCAAATTGCAAAGTCTTTATATCATTTTTGTCATCATACCTTGCAATTTCTGGATATATTATTGTTGCTATACATTTTATCTTCTAAGAGTTTAAGTAGCATATTTCTATATTTAAGTCACTAATTTGAAACATCGATATCATTGATTGCTGCTAACATTTTTTGTTTCATTGGTAAAGGGCAGGTACCATTCATTTACTCCCCCCTCCCCTTAACTTTACCAAGTGTTTTCTTTCCTCGAGTGACCTAGAGGGAGGGGTGGGTTTTACCCGATCTTTTTACCCTTCTTCAACCATCTAGATATTGGGACGTCTCCCTTGGAGTGAGATTCTTCTCCTCCTAAATATAAAGAGGTATCATATTTGGGTGACAATGATAGGACCACCTATGTGTTACGTCAATCTAAGCCTACTTACCTTTATGCTTTGGGAAAGTATAGATTGTGCGATAACATGCCATTCTCATGAAAACAATTCATTTGCACCATAAAGACTGGGCTGATAGGTTTCTTGAAGCCTTATGGGCTTACTAAACAGCTTGGAGAAACAACACAGGTCATACCCCCTATGAATTGGTGTATGGGAAGCAAGTGTTGCTCCCCATAGAATTTCAAGTGAAGACCTTTAGGATATCCATGCAATTGGGAATGGACCTAGATGAGTCACATAAACATAAGGTAATGCAGCTAAATGAACTTGATGAGATCATACAGGATGCTCTTCAAAGAAACACACTCATTCAAGATCAAAGGGATAAATGGCATGCCAGATTTATTAAGAAAAAATCATTTCAACCAGGTGATTGGGCGTTGTTGTATGACAACAAGTTTAAAAATTTTAAAGGCAAATTGTCAACCCAATGGTTGGGGCCGTATGAAGTGGATACAGTCTATGACAACGGTTCGGCTAAGATTAAAACCATTGATGCAGATCAAACTTCCTTTGTTGTAAATGGGCACCGCTTGAAGTTCTATCATAAGCCCTTGTCTAAAGAAGATTTTATCAAGCACGTTCTTTAGATTTTTGAAATGCAATTGGTAAGCGAGGGGAGTTCTCCCTCTGTTGATCCACCACTGTAAGTCTCTTGTTATCTGATTTAACCATGTACCTATGTGTATATATGTGAGTTTATAGATATAAGTTTTGTGTGATTTATAAAATTGAGCTAATTATGATCTTTCTTTGTAGATCATTCATGATAAAGGAGCCTCACTGAGTTTTCTTTGAAGACTTTGACGAGAAGGAATTTACGTTGGGTACTTTATGTTGTAATAAAGTCATGAGGAATAATGTTATAANCTTGGTGTGATTTGATGGGGTTGTCAATTGGACTCCATTATGACACAATATGGGCCACCCCCTCTATCTCCTTGTGTTTTTTTGGGTTTGTTTCAGTTAGTTTCAACATTTCTTTCACTACTTGCAGCAATACTCAACTCTTTTTTATATATTACAACAGATAAATGATAGATAGTAGTTGTGTGAAAAGTCAGTTTGATTGTATCAACAATTTTCTTTTGAAGCGTGTTTCCTTTTTTGGCAAGGACATAGATAAAAAAATATAAAAAACATAATCCTAACAATTCTTCCAGAGAGTTGTGAGTTAAAAGCCACGTTGGAAGCTTATGTCCTTAGTGCGACACATTGGCAAGATTCTCAATGGTGGATTGAGTGCAAATAATTTGAACCTCGAGACCTCATCCAAAATTTTGTTTGTAAGAGGTCAAATTTCTGGTGAATAGTGCTTTGAACTTTATTTGGTCAAATGTGGCCACGTTTGTTTCTACAAATAATAAGGGAAGAGGTGGCTATTTTTGTTGCCTCTTGCTTGTTGCTACTATCACAGATTTGGGCACAAACCTTTCTCAATGATTGGTGTGGATTTTGCTCAATCTTGATGGGCACATGTTAGGCTTTAGCCAATATCTAGGTAGCCAATGATGCAGAATAAAGGAAACTTCTTGGCATTTGATGGCGATGAGCTTTGAAAAGCCCATTGATTTTTATGTGCTGATTTTAATGTGTTGGATTCTCAAGAGGACAATGGGGATCTTCATCCTAATAGACTTCTTCTGCTGGAAAAAGAAGCATGGGATGCTTCCAAAGTTCTGTAGGGTCGTTTGACCCAAAAAAAAACAAACAGAATGACTCAATGGAGATTTGGTTCACTTGGTCTAACTTTAGGACAGGTAATGGCTGGGTCCTCGAGCATCTTGATAGGGCCATGTTGTAAAGACAATATTTTCTTCTTTGATTGTGAGGTGTCTTGACCTGTCCAAGTTTTAGGGGAGGCCTTTATGTCAGACCAACAACCAATCTTTTACTCCATTTTGTAGGGAGCTGCAAAGATGCATAGCCCAAAGCTCACTATATCATGAATGTATCTTGCCTTAAGAATTATATATATTTACACTGCATTAGAAAATTTCAAAATCTCATTCCAAGGCCTAGAGGTGAGTATGGTTGGATTGTCGAGAGGGAGTATGTGATAACCTGCATCACCTCTTTTTTGAGGGCATTTGGTTGATAACTTGCCTCAAGAGGAAGCAAAACAAAGTAGTAAAAGAGCTGGACTAGGTAGCCAATACCTTCAAACTAGTCCATTTGATGATGATTTATAGGCTAGGGTGGCTGACACCAACATCATTTGAAAGTGGTTGAGATTTGTAGTTTTAAAGGGACTCAATTGCAATCCTAATTCCATTGGCTGAATACGAGTGACATGTTGACCAAGGATTTCTTCAAAGCGGCTTCAAAATAAGCAACACATTTTTTTTTGGCCATGAAAAGCCATTGAAGGAAGACTTTCCCAACAAGTTAAGATAAGATAATTTTATTAATGTCCAACACGTGGCCACAAATAGGTCAATACATTGGGGGAGCACAAGGACCACTCCTATAAAAGAAGTCCAAAAGTCTATCTAACCTAAGATCTAAACTCTAATAACTAGGAAATAAAGTGCTATTGGAGAATTTGGAGTGGTGCATAGACTACTAAGGGCCAAAAGCCACAAAAACCAGTGAAAAAATCCAAGTCAAAACCTCCTTGGAGAGACCTCTCGAAGGAGTGTACAAAGGGAAGGGAAGAGACTTCAAACACCCTTAGATATTTCGCTTGAATAGGAGGAAACATTGCTTTGGGGGTCGACCACCTCTATATATGTGTCTCTCCTAGCATCTGGAGCAATTAATTTGCTCATTTAATTTGCTGGATCAATTTTGAGAGTAATAAATATTTAATATATAAAAGAATGAGTGATAAGATGATGATGAATTACAATGAGGGGCCCCATATAAATATTCGTAAGTAGGCGCCTTTTCATTAAAAGTCATGTCACTTCACTAAACTATGACCTTCCATTATTTTATTATTATTATTTATTTATTTATTCTACTTTAATTTTATTATTATTTATTAGCCTTTAGACTTTTATGTCTGTAACAACATTTGAGGCTGAAGAGAAACAAATCATGATAGAACACTGTCCAGAAGAGCTCATTCGTAGTGTGCCTCACTGTCTTGTCGGGGGGGGGGAGCTATCATTGTTGTTTGGGAGTGGAGGGTTGCTTGCTAAAAGGGCGAGCCCTGTCCTAGGATCTAAGTCAACAACTTTGCACAGGTCTTGTTGGCAAGGTGCTTTGTTGGAATGGTGTTATCTGTTTGTTTTCCCATTGGTGTTCTTGACTACCGGGAAAACCAGAAGAAAGGATGTAATTGTCCAAGTAGCATTTGAATGGGGGTGTGGCCTAAGTGTATAAGATTGGAGACCTAGTGCCTCCCTCATAAATAAGCCTAAGTAGTGTTGATTCGGGTATTGGAAAAAGATGAAGAGATAGTTTTGAGATTCCTTGAGGAGGTTGTAGAACCATCTCCATATCTTGTAGTAAATAGGACACTTGAAAATAAAGTGCTCCTTCATTTGGGTCTCTTCATATGACATAGCTGGCAAATCCTATCCTCATGGAATTTGATGTTTTGCCTCTACCCAAAGTCTATGTGAACCTAAGTTGCACGAAACGAGGAAACGTTTGGAAGTTTCCGAAACGGGTAC
Organism: Picea glauca; assembly: GCA_000966675.3. Taxonomy (NCBI): domain Eukaryota; kingdom Viridiplantae; phylum Streptophyta; class Pinopsida; order Pinales; family Pinaceae; genus Picea; species Picea glauca. The sequence continues at coordinate 3,562 of JZKD02S0175419.1, read as the reverse complement.
GGCAGGAAACGTGACCCTCCAAAAATGGAAACGTCGGGGGAAACGCTAGGGGAAACGCTGTATATATCATAGTAGAAAAAATCGCCAATTTATTGGCAAAAATCGCCAAAATCGCGATTTTTTGATTGCACTGGTTTTTTGAAAACCAAAAATCGCGATTTTTTGAGGTTTGAAAAAATCATGATTTTTTGAAAAAATAACGATTTTTTGAAAAAATAACGATTTTTTGAAAAAATAACGATTTTTTGAAAAAATAGGGAAAAACTCTGAAAAAATTAGAAAAAATTGCCAGACTGCCAGTTATGCCCAGGATAACTTAAAAATAAGAAAAAGCCCGATTTAGTTTTTTTTTGGCTCATTGTGTTTTGCATTTTGTGTGGAGTAGCAAGGGAAGAGGTTTGTGGAGGCCATCAAGCATATTTGAGGTGTGCAAAGGTAGGGTAGTGAATTCATCCACAAATTTTTAAGATTTTTGTGGTGGAGAAGATAGAGAAAGAGCTAGAAGTGGATGACATTTCTTTGGACAATATTGATGTATTGTTTAAGTGGAGGGTGGAGGTTGAGGTGCCACTCTTAGATGAGGCACCTGCATGGTTAGAGGAAGGGGACCAGGAGTAGCAACAACAACAACAACAGGAGGAGGAGGAGGAGCTTCATACATACACCATGGAGGATGATGAGCTAGTTGAAAGTGGAACACCACTTTCTACACATATTGGAGTAGCTAGTCCTCCATCTAGCATTGATGCACGACCAGGATTTTCTGCCTCTAGTTCAGGGCCTGGCAAACAACACCTGATTGTTTCTCGTAAAAGGGGGAGAGGGCATTGATAATTTGATATCATATAGCTAGTTGCTAGTTTTGGGACATATACATTTATATATGTGATCATTGATGTCATTTTGTATTGGTTTCAGACTTTCAGTAATGACTTCGATGTATCGGTTTTTATTTGGCATAAACTATATCATATATATCGGTTATTTCTCCATATTTATGTGTCTATGTGTTTATATGATGTTGTTGCTTTATATATTGAAAAATGTTTAAAATTAAAAAAAAAAAATGAAAAAATTATGTATTTTAATGTTTGCCAAGGTTTTTCGATTTTTTCACCGATTTTTTCCAAGGCGATGTTTTTAGGACCCTTGCCGATTTTTTGCTGATGCCGAGTTTTTCTTCTATGGTATATATATATATATAAGAACACATTATCTTGCAAGAAAAACATAATGACACACATAAATGACATAAAAAATTCTAAACCATAAACGAATAAAAAACTTGTATGAATGGTTTATCTTTCTTAAAAATGGAAAAAACAACAAATTTGGTGAGTTTTGGGGGGCTTGCGCCTTGCTTAGACGTTCGCGAGGGCCCACAAACAACCAAAACAATGTCGAATCGTCGTCCTTATAGGCCGAAACTCGATCGAAACATCGTCGGCCATATCGTACGACGTTTCGTACTCGCAAAACTCCGTACGATACGATTGACGACGTTTCAGCCAGGTTTCGTACTTGTTTCGGCGTTTCACCGAGTTTTCGGTATCGGTACGACACTAGGTTGGAAGTTTCTTGCAACTTAGATGTGAACGCACTTGGCACTAGCCCAAGGGGATTCTGAGTGTGTGCATCTAGTGCCATAGTGTGTAGGGGGTCAAATAGGGAGATTGTCTCTTAGCTCTAAGAAGTACCATGAATTGAAAACCATCTTGGGCTTTAACCCCCCTGGTGGCTTGACCCAAGTGTCCTAGACATACCTTTTGTAAATGCAATCTTTGATAATCCCATTAACCTCATGCTCATTCGACAAGAGATGTTTAGGGGCATTCAAAGAATACATTAGAGGAGGGAGGTAGACCATCGAGATGTCGACTGACCATAGATGACTCGAAACCTCCGAAAACGACAATTGTGGGACCATCTAGTAGATTTGTTTGACGCTAAAGCGTTGGGGAGGAGTAGTGAGCGAGGTACAAATAATAGTTCCTACTGGTTGTTGGGTTCGAAAAATGCTGGATATGATGTAGAAACGAGATCAATCTGAAAATATTCTAGAGTCGAAAAGGGCAGGGTACATATTGTGCTTGAATAATGACGTGGGGAATTTCCCTCTTGCTCTTGATGATGCCAGAGAGCATGAGGGTATGTAGTATGTACACTCTCTGTCTTGGCCCAATCCTAACTCAAGTAGGTTGAGCCCCCATACCTCAGAACCATAAAGAATTGTGAATCGAATTTAATAGTGCATGAGATTTGTCTTCGATGATATGTCTTGGAAATGGTTTTGGAAACACTATCACTTGAGGAGAGCAAGGGATCCATAACCCTTATTGATTTGGGGTTGTAATTCCTTCCTCGACCTAAACCTACACCTTGAAAACTAGACAATCATGTAGGTAAAGATGTGGTGATCTCAACCTCGCTCCTCCTCCCCCCGAAAAAAGAAATGGAAGTGTGTAAGGACAATATTCAAGCCATTGAAGATGATCACCTTGGTTTTACACAAGTTGACTATCAACTGTCAAAGATCACAAAATTTGGATAGGGCATCCAACTATCTTTGCAATTCCTTTAGGGTAGAGGCCAAAAGGATCACGTCATTTGCTAAGAGGTGGATAGAGAGCAAGACTTGATGAACAAGACAACTATCCTCGGGTTGAATATTATCTTGTAGGAAGGATTTTAGCTTTTCAATATAAATCCCAAAGAAGGTTTGGGAGAGAGGGCACCCTTGCTTCACCCAAATGGTGATCCAAATAAAATCAGATAACCCGTGCTGTACTAAGGTAGCCAAGGGAGAACTCATAAAGGCATATGCTGGAAATGATGAGGGTCTTGGATATGTCAATGTCTCGAAGCCACTACAAAAGGACCTTTTTTGAAACATAGTCAAAAGATTTCCAAAAGTCTACAAAACAACATAAGGCTTTTGAAGAGCGGTGTCTCGCTTCCTCAGTGATGCTTCTGAGGGAAAGAATATGGTCAATGGTTTGATGTCTAGGTTGGAAAGTTGCTTGGCCTTTGGCTCTCAAGTGGCAGCTCTCAAGATTCTTTGATAGTTGTAGATGAAGGGTTTTAGAATAGATCTTGAAGAAAGTGTGTCCCACCATGATCATCTGATAATTTTTTGGATCGGTCTCATCCTGATTTGTGTATTAGGTGGATAGTATGATGGGACCAAGCTTGTGGAAATCTCGAGCAAACAACATATTTAAACAAATCAATAATGTAATCTATAAGAGAACGTATACCATGTTTGAAGAATTTCGCTTGAATCCCTCCTTATCGGTTGCTTTATTGGGGTTCAACTCCTACAATGCTAGTTGAATATCTGTACAGAAAAGCAAGTGGCATTAGGATGGTGGGGAGGTAACAACAATATGAGGTTGCTTGGGGACATTGTATAGTGTGATTGTATGGATGAAAAGGGATTGGGGGTTAAGGTCAATAGGGAGGAGAGAGTAGTCAAGGAAGAGAGTACGCTCGAAGGATTTGGGAGGGTCAAGAAGGGCCACATGTAGTTCATGTCTCTTATGAAAAATGGATATGTTTCTTA
>JZKD02S0175408.1:8452-22987 GCA_000966675.3 Picea glauca | reverse complement strand
TGCTGAAACTGAGTTTGGCATTTAAATTTGACTGAAAAATCAGCGAGACTGAAACTAGGTTGGGATTTTGAAAAATTAACAAATATTCCATGAAAAACATCCCCATCATATACATAAGTGAATAACTGGTATATTATACTAACAAATATAATTCATATAAAATATCAATAGAAAGACAATGTCAATCCAACCTTGTATGTTAACTTGAAAACCATCATTCTAAAATGAATAAACTTCAAAAGACGATCATGTCAATCCAATGAAAAATATTCATACTGTAATCAATTGATATATGAGAGAAGAAAAAATACATATAAATGAAATCAAAACACTAACATAACATAAATGCCAATACAAATTGGTGTCAACTCTTATTTCAAAATCAAACAAATATGCTATTAAATATTTGAAATATTGTCATTCTCATGGCAATGAATTCTTGGAAAGTAGTGTATGTCTTTCAAGAAAATGCCGACCCCTTGAGAGTCTTCAAAAAATATTTTTATAGTTCTTTTCATAGCCATCAAATAATTGTCTTGAAATAAACTTTTGAAATTAAAGTAAATTAAAATAAAGACTATTTTTTCATCTCATATTTGGACCGACTTGACTTTTACTAATTAAAGGTAAATGGCTAGTTGCCGGCTCCTTAATGATAATATTCTTCCCTTTTTGTTCCGCTCCTCTTTGAATTTGATGGTTGTTCTCAGTAATATCAAGAGTTACTTTAGTGGTTTCTTTCTCTTCATCCATTTGAATAATCATTTTGTGACGAAGCTTCATTGGGCTGAGCTTGAATCTAAGAATTTTGTTCCATTCAGTATTTGAGGGAAATGGCCGTTTCAAAATATTTCCGTACAAAAATTCAACTTCCATGGATAAATAATAACGACTGGAAGGTTGACTGATTAAAAAATTAGTGAGCATCATTATAATATTAAAATATTTTCCCAAATATTTAAAAATAGTTTTCCCAGAGAATAATTCGTTTTCATCAATGTCGAATCACATATCATCTCTGCAAGTTACCAACATTTGTATATAGGCTTCCTTAGGTTGAAGCCAATGATCAGTTGACTAGTTAGATGGTAAAACAAGTTTTCCAACCTTTCTGAATTGTCTTTTAAATTTAATTACCACTCGTTGAACTTCTTCAATCTTTTAAACCAATTCTTTGAGTAGCTCCCCATTTTCTATGACATTTTTGACATTTAATACAACATCAAATCTATCTGTCACTCCATAATATTTTAATTCCTAACCAGAAAGACAATTGATAAACTCAATATTTTCATCCTGAGGCATCTCTTTTCAATTTCAGATAGATGATTGTTAATATCAAACTGTGAATTTTTTATGGTCATTGTTTCATAGTACTGATATATTTCCAAGTGGGTCTTGAATTATTCCATAACTTGAATAAATTGATCCCAAAATATTTTTCTGCATTCAACTAAGTGTTCTGTACCAACGATTTGTTCTAATGTATATTCAAGAATCTTGCTCAAGATTTATTTTTCTTTAATTATAATATTTATTTTTTGAGTTTTCCTTTCCAATTGGTCTTCAAGTTTGGTTACATGCTTTTCTTTTTTCTGATTATTTTCTGGTGGGCATGTGGCTAATCTTGAAATAACCATGAGTGGTATTAATAAAGAATCATGAACATGAATTCCTTTATTTACTTTTCCAGGAACTTTCTTCGAAATATTCTCTTTCTCTAATTTCAATTCAACAATTTATTTGTTGAGAGATGCCATGTTTTCTTTTAAAGCAACATTCTCTGAGCTGACATTGTCCTTTGATTTATATGATTCAATTAATTCTTTGGACTTCGTAAGTTGAAAATGAGGAATTTTCAACTGATCTTTTAAAATTCTTATCTCTTTTTCTTTCTCATCTAGAATAGCTTTGAAAATTTTAGTTGCCTTATTTCCATCAGTTATTGATGCAACCTATCCTTCCAATTCTCTAAATTTGTTTTCTTTAATTCTATTAATTGTTTTCTCATTACTCAATTGTCGAGATAGTTTGACAACTACATTTTAGAGTTTCCTTACATTCACTAATGATTGGATCATTCTTTGAGCTACAATATCACCAGTCTGTTTTTTCCATTCAACTAAATCAAAGTAATTAACTTGAGTTAGATCTACTCCCACTGAGGTAGTCTTGTATTCTTTCAATCTAGTACTTTTGTTTGGGTCTAGTTGCATGATCAAGATAGTGCATTGATTATTTTTCACATCAATTGAATTTATGAACCTTGGGCTTGATAATCCTTGGTTGTAATCCAAGGTACTATACTAATTACTAAGGATAAAGCCTGTTAATGTTTTGCAGGAAAACCAGAAGAAACCATGACCAGGGGCCCTCCTAATTTATTTTCCTATAATTCTCCAAGAAGGGAATTGATCTAATCTGAAATATTGTCTTGTACTCCTTCAAATTCCTCCTTGACGGTATCTAAAAATTTTATTTGTTTGATTTTCCCCTGCTCTGGATTATCATCTTCAATTTCTTCCACTTTCATGCTTGAAATATCAGTCTCTAGCTCGTTAATGTTTACTAATTATTTCTCTCCCATGATTATACACTAAGGATCAGTGGAGTGAATATTTTCTCCAGTTGTTAAAGAAACTTTTTCTTGCAATTTTATTGCCATCTTGGTCTTGGTGATTTAATTCTACATAATCAAAAGATTTTGCACCTCTTTCTATGTGTTCTTGTTATATGTCATTTCAATAATAGTATTTGGACAATGTTGATAAAAAAGTAATCCAACATTCTTACGTTCTTTGGATATAACATGATAGAGATAAAACTTCCATGATATATCCTTTTTCAAGTGGTAGGATGTTAACAATTTGTTTATGTAATCAATGGATAACCTACTTTTAATAAGGAAAGAGGAAACTTCTGTAGGTAAGGAGAAAGAATCCTTTTTTCTCTTTGATACAAAATGCAAATGATCGATCATTGATATTTGTCTGCAATATTATAAGGCAAACATTATGGGAGGAATATCAATGGGTAATTGATAAGGTTCCAATTCGAATCCATAAATTCTAATTACAGTAAATTCCTTGAAAAGCAACCAATCACCTACTCTTAGAGAAGGGTGGAATTGTAACTTTTGTTGATAAGAAACTGGAATTCTAGGAGGTTCATGTCCCATGAGAAGGTCATATGTGTGAAATAGAAATTGATTGGAAAACTGTAGAAATCCATATTTAGCTTTTGAGATTGCCAAAATAGAACTCCATTTTGTGACAGGAAGTTCATTTCTAGATTTATCTTTTTTAACAAATCAAAGACATTTCTTTTCATAAAATTTTGATTAAGTTAATAACAATAAAAAGAAGAGATAAGATTTATACCTAAATGATTTCAATTATTTGAATGATGCTAATTGAAAGTGAATAGCATGAGACAAAAATGTTTCATAATCAAATTTATACCCCTTTTCATCATCTGTAATTTCATCCATAATAACCATAGTGACTTCATCCATTAAATTATCCTCAACATATTCAAGGATAGAATTTATGAATCACACCATAAGCCTGTCCATTGGAGAACAAACCTCGACCCTAATCAGAAATGCTTTGAAAGTGTATGAAGGATCAATGGTAAAATTTTGTATAATTGTGTTCCTTTTTTACATTGACCAACCTTCCACCCTTTTTAACAGGTCAAGCTCTAATATAGGATAATTACCTAGAGGTAAACTCAACATTTTAGCTATATTTTCTGGGGATATCGAACAAAAATTACTTAGGCCATTAGCTTAAATGATCAAATGAGTTTCCCCATTATAAAGCTTCACAAATGTTTGAAGGAGGTCTGGACCACTATAAACCCAAGGGACAAGAGTTTCAAACAAATTACTCTTACAGATCCATGCATGTTCAAAATGTTTTGAACGCCCTTGGTTAATAAGATTTGCAATTTGAATGGAAGACTCAAAACTCATTTCCGTATCATAAACATTAGCTAATACATCACTAATGACCTTATTATCTTCTCCTACTTATTCTTGCGAAATATTTTTCTTTCTAGCCAACATTATCCTCTTTCTTTCACAATATGAGCTTTAAAATAAAAAATGTGAATTGGGTTTCAATTTCTTACCTTTTTTTCTGGTATGAATGGTGAGAATTTAGCTTTTACCAGTATTATAGCTTGTATGGTAGAATCTCTCAAGTGAATAATGACCTAACTCACCACCCTTTGCATAATTAGTATTATTTCGATGACCAACACATGTGGATTTAATTGCATTTAAGGTGCAAACATGTAAGCTTTCAATCAATTGATGTAATATACTGTAACTTTAATCATGAATGGTAAGTGGAATCCACATGTTGTCACCTAATTAATTTAGATAGTACATAATTATTTAAATTCTGTGCAAGTTTAGGCCCAAAAGGATTTTGAATCATTAGATTAAACTTCTTACATAACCGTTAGATTTTCAGATGCACAAGTATTCGTTAAATCGTGGTTAAGTTCGAGCCAGAATTTAATTAGGGCCATCGATCTTGACGGTGTTAGAACCATTAGATATTTTGTGTATCAACTATATGATTAAATCATGTGTAACTTCACTTCCGAAAATGATTAAGAGTTGTCGATCACGCTAATTTTGGATCGTTAGATTTGTCGGGTATGAGAGGTGTGATTAACATGATTTCAACTTTGTACACTAGTTAATCCTGGTCATTTATTTCACACTTTAAAGGATGACTAGATCTGAGTTCAGTCATCTTATAATATTATACTATTTTATAATTGAATAGAACGAATTAATAAAATGAACCAAACTAAGTAATAACTAGAGAAAAGATTTTCTTTCTTTTGTAAAGGAATTAATGATCAAATTTAGTTACAACATCTTGACTCACTGGGGATGACATCTCATGCGAGGTGTCAAGAAACACAAACTAGTGCCACCAAATTGGGCTTGGAGTCATTTAATAATTAATATGAAAATTATTACCCATCATATCTATAAGTTATCCATGCGGAAATCCCATGTGAGATGTAAATCCATATCTAATGATTAAATTCATAAATCGTACTTCCATAAATCTTTGTGAATTATTTCAATAAATTTACTAATAATGGTGGGGAAATAATGTCATGTATTGTGGTTGTAATTATTGTTACAAGATTCAATTAAGTTTTCTAAATTTTATACCTTTTGTTTAAAATAGGGAAAAGAAGGAGACTTTCAATACGAGTTCTTCGAATATTGAGAACAAGAGGGGGGATTCAAAGTAGGAATCTATCTAGGTTAAGCATGAGGAGGGAGAATCTAGCACAATACCGAGGTATGTAGTGTGGGTTCATCGTAATGTCACTCACATCAAGCTGGATGAGGTTTTTGGAATGTTAAAGGATGTGATTTCAAAGCAGGATTCTCTTGAGAACATGATTTATATTTTGCTGCATCAAGTAGTGCATTTACGACAAGATGTTCACCATATAGGTATCCATGGCACAATAGAGAGTGACCCCATTTACATTTATGATTAAGCTTGGGTCATTATACTTACATTTTTAAAAGAAGTTGTATGAAGTTGACCTTTAGTATTTACACATATTTTCTAAAACACTCTGTTTAAGGCAGTATAAACCATGAATTTTGGACCTTTAATTTCAATTGACGTCGATATTATATTTATAAGATGGGTTATGTTTATTATTTATATGTGAAAAAATAACAAATACAATGAAATTTATATATAAATGTTGTTTCTTTTTACACACTGTGTATTTAGATATAATTTCTTTGATTTATTTATGTAAATATTTTATTTCTTGGGATTACCTTTTATCTTATATTTCAATAATGATTTTCAATTATCATTATCATAGGATATAATTAGCATCTTGGATAGAATGATATGGTTAAAAATATAGTCCATCTTCAAATTTTAAACATATGCATGCAAAATTTGAACACATCAGTAAGATAATATACAAAGATGCTAATATTATGATAGATGGTTTCTTTCAAAGATTCATTGTAAAAAATGAGAAGTTTCCAAAGATATCAAGTTAAGACATAAAGAAAATATGAAGAGTTGGTTGTATGATAAATTCCACATCCAAGTAAGCTCAATCCTTGAAACTGAGATCCCATGTATAAAACCTTATATGTATTTAAATATCTTTTCAATATAAAAGTATAATAGCTCAGTGTTTCTCCACTTCCAGCGAGTGTCCATAGCCCTGACGGAGACACCCTGACATCACATGCATTTCTTCTCTTCCAATGAGCATCCATATTCCCGACATAGATACTTTCATTTCCCAATTAAATTTCCTTTCACCATATCTCTTATTTTATTTTATTTACTTGAAATATTCTTTATTCATGCATATATAGGGGAAATCAGTGAGTTTTAAAACACAAGGGATGATAACTATTGGTAGCTATAGTTGTTAAATGTTGGGTAGATTTTGTAGTTTTATTTGATAAAAGAGGTATCTCAGATCAGAAATTATTGTATATAGACTTTTAAGACTATGTCAACAAGAACTAGATATTTTCAAAGAATCTAGGTACAATAATCAATGAATTTTTTTGTAATAGATACTAATTCAATGAAAGAGAAACAAGTAAAGTTTTTCATCATATTCATATTTATAGTAATGAATGAGTGTATATTGGCACTTATAACTTGAATGTTTACAGACGATAGTAATGAACCATGTAATATCCAAGAAGAGAAGATGTTAGTCTCTGATTTTAAATATAATAGGTCAAATATAAAATAGTCCCGTATTCATATTTTCTATTTTATATTATGGTTTAAGAAGTATTTTTATTTGATGGTATGTACAATTGGATTTTAAGAAATTTCAATAAATCATGAAATGTTTTAGGAAACACTCATTTACAGGTGCTCTTAAACTTTCCTCTTGAATATTTTTCAATGAAAATGCATTTTCCCCTTCAATTTTATCAATGATGAAGGGCCTGCACCATAAAATATCAAATTTTCCTTGTTTACCATGCTCTTCCCTTCTTTTTTCCCATTTTAAAACTAAATCATTAGGTTGGAAAGTTCGTTCTTTATCTCATTTATCAAATAATTGTTTCATTTGTTCCTGATAAGCTTTATGTTTTTCACTAACTATTTCTTGCGTTTTTTGAAATTGAATTAATTGGTAGATTATTCTTTGTAAATCATTTGGTTCTTCACATATATCTTGAAGTATTTTCATTATAGGAGTTCCCAACTGAACATTAAGTATGACATCAAGTCCATAAACTAGTTGGAAAGGTGAAGTACCAGTTTTTCTCTTAGTACTTATCATAAATTCCCAAAGCGTGTACTTTAATTGAGAGTCTCATACTTTTATTTTGTCCTAGTATTTTCTTAATAATTTTAACTAAGTTCTTGTTTGTAGACTCTAAAAGTCCATTACCTTTAGGATAGAAAGCAATCTAATGTCCTAAGGATACATGTTTATCTATATAAAAATCTATTAATCCAACAAAAGAAAATGCTTGAGCATTATCTGTTATGATCTTCTTAGGAAATCCAAACCTAAAAAATATATGTTCTTCAAGGAATTTATCACCACTTTATCTGTCGTGTGATGCACAAGGATAGCCTCAAACCATTTTGTAAAATAGTCAATGGTTAGAATCCATATGTGTTGTTCACTTGATGGTGGATGAATCTCTCAATTAAATTCTAGTCCCCATTACTGAAATGGAACTTGTACTTTAATTGGTTTGAGAGGTAAAGGTGCTAATTTTTTCTTTCCAACAAATAGATGAAATTATAAGCAAGCTCTCACTTTCTTATTCACCATAGTGAATAAGATAGGCCAATAATATCCACCACGCAAACAATTGTGAGCAATAGCCTTCCAAGCGTAGTGGACATCACATACCCTGCAACAATGTTGATTAATTATATTATCTATTTCATCCTCTAAGATACATCTTAGAAGTATTCCAACATGGTATTTCTTGTAAAGAACACCTACGAGCATACAATATTTATTTTCTTTAAGCTTAAGAGAACATATTTGTGATTTATATAAGCGATCATGACACTTGAGATTTTGTAAATAATAAATAAGATCTCCATACCATGATGAAGAAGTGAAAAGGATATCAAATTCTTGATAAGGGGGTTCTGGCAATAAAGTTTTAGATTGTTCTTCATGATTTTTTTGTGACATTATATTTTCATGAGTTATTTGATTTATATTAAGTTCTTGAAAATTAGACTCAGCTAAGAGTTTTTCTAAACTAAGACCTTTAATTAATTTAGTAGGTTTACTTTCGATATCATATTCTTGGATTTTATCAAATCCACTTACATCTCTTTCCCTCACTATCGTGTTGAGTCAAAATTTCTTTAACTGTCAAAGAAGGGGTAAAAATAATAATTTTTTTATTGTAAAACATAGGTTCGAAAAGCTTTAAGAGATAAGAAGGGGTAAAAATAATAATTTTTTTTATTGTAAAACATAGGTTCAAAAAGCTTTAAGAGATTTAACTAGAGAGAATGCTTATTTTTCCATGATGTCACATTTCAATTCCACATCTCTCAAATACCTACTAAAAAAGGATATCAATTATTCATGGCCATTTTCATTTTTTTTTAACAAAACAACAACAATCGTGTGTTGTGAAGCAAAAGGAAAAATGATGAAGTATTTTGTGTAATTAGGACTTACCAATACAGGAGACTCAATCAAGGATCATTTAATCCTTTGGAAATACGCCCTTGCATCCACATTTCATTTTATTTCATTTTCCTTTTTAAGCATGTCCGTAATCTCCTTCATAATTTCTACAAAATTTGGAATGAATAGTCTAATAAAATTTATTTTACCTAGAAAAGATTGTACTTATTTTTTATGTCTAGGCAAAGAAATATCTTGAATAGCCTGTATGTTTTTAGGGTCAATTTTAATACCTGTATGAGTAAAAATATGCCCTAAAAGTTTACCTTTGGACATAGAATTTTTTTTTTTTTTTTGGATTGAGCAATAAACAATACTTTCTGCATTTCAAAAAACATTGTTTTAGATGTTCACGATGAAGCTTATCATTTTTTGAAAATACTATCATATCATTAAGATATATTATAATTATTTTATCTATTTCGTCCATGAAGGAAATTTCTATTTCTCTCTTAAATGTAGCTCATGCATTCATTAATCTGAAAGGAATTTTATTGTATAGAAATGTGCCCCACGGTGTTATAAAGGTTGTTTTCACTCTGTCATCCTTATGAACAACAATATGGTTATATCCAGATAAACTCTTCATCATAGAAATTATCTCTGTGCCAACTACCCTTTGTAAGATATGATCCATTTTAGGCAAAGGATAATTATCTTTTAGAGAAACCTTGTTAAGATTATGAAAGTCTACACAGAAACAAATTTCTCCAATTTTCTTATGAACATGAACCAAATTGGCTACCCATTTTGAGTATCTTAGAGGAATTACAATTTTAGCGCCCAATAACTTTTTAATTTCATTCTCGATTATAGATAATAATAATGGATTAACATGTCTGAGTTTTTTTCTGAAGGGATTTGTTCCCTCCTTTAAATGTAACCTATGTTGAATACTTGTTTTATCCTATGTTTTAAGGTCTTCATAACTTCAAGAGAATATATCCATATATTATTTACAAATATCTATATATTTTTGTCTCTACTCATGCAATAAATTCTTTGATATCTTAATTATTTAAGGTTTTTATTTGGTACCAAGATTTACCTCTTGGACTTATTCAAGTGTAGGTTTTAGCATGGGATTAATAGCGACATCTTTTTGATCGAATAATTTTTATAAAGGAATCAAACCTCTAGGAATATAATTTTTCTTTAATTGAATGATTTTATGATTTGCGATCTTATCAATTTATTTTTGATCTGTCTTAGATTTTTCTAAAGTCTCTTGTTCATCTTCATTAATATTTTCCACAGAAAACTCACCAACCATCTCGATAAATCTCTTAATTTGTTGATTATCTTAAAAAATGTGCCAATGCTTAATGTTTTCTAGAATGAATCGTCTGTACATCATTTCAATTTAAAATTTTAACATTGATTTATCAATAGGTATAAACATTGCAACAACAACAACTAAGGATTCAACAATTTTATTTGGTTGCCTAGGAATAGTAGTAAAGTTTACAACTGATAAAATGTTTTCTTGAAGGTCCCAAACTTGATTCCTATAAGCCCTCAAATGAGGTTGCTTGGTTTGACATACGGCTTAAACTTGATGTATAATAAGATTTTAATCCCCAAAAACTTATAGCTTATCAAGATTTAATCTCCTAGCCTTTGTGAGGCCAAGGATAAGAGCTTCATACTCTACAACATTTTTATTAGTTTCATAATTTAATTTATAAGAAAAGAAGAAAGAATATTTAGTAGGAGAGATAAAATGGATACCATCTCCTGATCATTCCTTCGAAGAGATGCCATCGAAGTGCATTTTCCAATATTTATTAGGATCAATTGGTACTTTATTAGTGGTTTCACATATGGAACTTTATTTACTATCTTCTTCAGTAAATGCCAATACAAAATTTCCTAATTCATCATTCTTGACATATACTGGATGGTTTTGTGAATTATTTAAATTTTTTAGAGTATAAGAGAAACGATCTTCTCGATAAAGTCTTCGGGTTTTCCCACCGAATACTGGTATAGTTGCATACGATAGATCTAATTGTAGAGTTCCTGCCAATTTTGCATCCCAGGATCTTGAAAGAAGCATACCAAAGCTGGGTGGTACATCGACAACAAAGATATCCATAATAATACTCTTGTTAGGAATTTGAGCTAAATTAACAACCAAATCCTTGATAAATCCATGACTATACTTTCTTTCAAAATATAAACATTTATAAGGTTTAGTAATATCAAGTCCTAAATTTTCCATGATAACTTTGGTCATAAGATTATGAGAGGCTCCCGAGTCCAACATACAGTTATGTAAAAACTGATCGTGAATGGTCAAAGGGATGTAGAAAAGAGCAATATTGATATCTTCTTTTTCAAGATAAGTACCTGCATATATTTTTGGTGTTTCATCCTGTACATCAATAGTGTTAGTATTTGAAGATAAGTTGGGATAAAAACCCATGAACTTTGTTACTTCTTTTTTAAAAGAAGGTATCTTTATTAATTCATTCAAAGGAATTGGAATATGTACTTTGTTAAGTTAATAGGTGAAATTGAAAAAAATAGTACTTTGAATGGGTACTTCTTTATTTTGTGGTTCGATCACGGGATTAACTACTTCCTTTGGTTGTTTTTGTACTTTCTTGATCACCCTCTGAGTTTGAGGTTGAACATGATTGATTTTAGGTCTAAGATCATAATTATGATGAATTTCAGATAAAATAGTTTCAACGAATGCTTGATATTGTTTGGCCCATATATTTTCCATTTCTTGTTCTGACATATTAATATTTTGCATAAAGTCAGTTATTGAATTCTGATGATCTTTTTGTGTCAAACAAGTCTGAGGTTCTTCTATCTCTATAAAATTAATCCCAGGTACTTCTCCTGATACCTCAAATTCTTCATCTTGTAATTTCATTTCAAAATTCTCAATCATATTGTTACTATTCCTTAATGGAGGTTGTGGTGGAGGCTCATCAACCTTCTTTTCTCTATTCAAAATTTAAGGATTAAATGGTCGCCTATAAGGAACAATAGTTTTTTATAGAAAGGTTCTGAATGCTCCATAATTTTTATATAAATTTCTTTGTGGATTAGCCGGAGTATTAAGAGGAATAATTTTATTAGTAATCTCAAACTTAGACATTTTACTAGATAAAGATTTAACTATTTTCGCTATTTCATCAATATTTTGATTTTTCTTATTAGTAGAAGAAGATTCTTATGCTGAGTTAACTTCTGGATTTTTCTTACTTTCATACTTTCCAACTTCATATTTTTATTTACCTGTGGAAACTAGATTTCCTTCTAAATATAAAGAGTTAGTTTGCATGGTAGCTAATGTAACTACCCTTCTCTCCCTTAGTAATAAGGAAAATTTACGATTAAAAGTAGAAGAATATGTAACCTTAGTTGTGGCTGGGGTTGGTCATATGTCTTCATGAATTATATTATAAATCTTATTTTATCATTTTGTAAAGTTGGAAACATATTCATCATTTTTTCTCTTTAAAGAAACAAAATCGATAAGATAGTATTGATGGTATCTTTTTTCACCCCATTGATTTAAAAAGGTCGTTTCCAATTCTTCCCAAGTCGTAATACTATTAGCAAGTAGATTTCAAAATCACTGTCGTGCATCACCTTCGAGGATTTGCACAAAAAAAATGAGATATACAACTTCTTCTAAAACTATGAGATTATAAGTACAATCTAGAAAAGAGGCAATACTGTATTCAACATTGACGTTGGTTTGACCATTGTACTTGGGTAATTATTTTAGATACTTATCAAGTAATCTACGTAATTGTTGGGGAAGTACCAAAGGGTAGTAGTAGGAATTGACCCACTGATGGACTCAAGATGGCATAGTTACTTTCAAATAATATGGTGATTTCTTTTTAGTCTTACGAGGCCTCCTTGGAGAGACAATAATTAGGATAAATGAAACCTTTCCAAAAGTATTCCAAGTAAAATAAGTGTTAGAAATATCCACCAAAGGAATATTATCAACCAAAGGAGAACCAAATTTTCTCCTAGGTGGGATTTTATATTCGAATTGATTTTCAATATATTCAACTTTTGGAATTTCAATATCTTTGATCTTAGGAGAACCTAATGAACAAGATCCTACCTTACGTCATTTATTTTCCTTCGGAGCAAGTTTCTTAGGGTCAAACAAAAGGGTAGTATGTGGTGTCCTTTGATAAGAACAAGTATTTCTAAATTTATTCTCCAAGTTTACATGATAAGGTGAAAATATTAAGTTAAATATTCTCAAATATAAAGGAAACATGGAATTCTACTTCATTCACCTATGAAGAAAAATAGATGTCATTTCCCTGAAAAGAAATAAAGACTAGAACAATATAGCTTGAAATCTATAATGTAGTCCCTTAATAAATGAGAAAATTTAAATACTTACAAGAGTCTCCATTCTCAATCTCGTTGGACTTGTGGCTTAGGTTGATCTTGAGAGTCTTGTTGGCTTAGGCTGAACTTGAGAGTCTTGTTGAGCAAGAGCATGCCAAGCATGTTCCAATTTTGCACGATTCCTTGCAATTTGTATGGCTAAGTTTTACAATTGATTCAAGATACTTGTTTGATCATCCAAGCCAAAAAGAACATGAGGTTTTACAATATTAGGTAAATTCATAAATATCACTTAATCAAAATTCAAGAATACAATATAGAGATCCATTTAAAGTAGTCTGAATTTCTATCCCCGACAATGATGCTAGTTCAAATGTTGTTCCTCAAGTTGCTTTTATTAAATAATAATTCCAAGGTACCCGATGAGGCCCTTTAGAATCCTCTTCCCTCTTTAGGATCTCTTATAAAAATCTAGGAGCCAGAGAGGGTATCCCTTGTAAAATTAAATATGAAAGGTAGGTAAGAAAATAATATCATAATCAATTATAATATCTAACAACATCAATGAGGTAAGGAAACAAGGAAGATTTATCCAATGAATAGCATACTATATCAAATAAAATGAGACCTTAGTTCACTTCAAATTAGAAAGAAATAAACCAGATCCTATCACTTCATGGTTAAGAGGCATGTTCTCAAATACAAAGTGATCAAAACAAATAAAATAAAATAACTAGTGCCATTACAAAAAGATTCCATGAACAACATCCACATCATATACAATAGTGAATACCTGATATATTAGACTAACAAATATCATTCATATAAAATATCAATAGAAAGACAATGACAACCCAACCCTCTATGTTAAATTGAAAAACATCATTCTAAATAGAATAAACTTCAAAGGATGATCATGTCAATCCAATGAAAAAGATTCATACTGTAATCAATTGATATACAAGAGGAGCAAAAATACATAGAAACAAAAGTAAAACAATAACATAACATAAACACCAATACAAATTGGTTCCAAATATTATTTCAAAATCAAACAAAGATGCTATTAAATATCTGAAAGATCGTTAGTCTCATGGCAGCGAATTCTCAGAAAGCAGTGTATGTCTTTCAAGAAAATGTCGACCCCTTGAGAGTCTTCAAAAAATATTTTTATAGTTATTTTCGAAACCGCCAAATAAATTTCTTGAAAATAACGTTTGAAATTAAAGTAAATTAAAATAAAAACTATTTTTTGCGTCTCATCTTTGGACGGATTTGAATTTTCTTAATTAAAGGTAGATAGCCAGTTGTTGGCTCCTTAATGGTAATATTCTTCCCTTTGTGTGCCACTCCTCTTTGAATTTGATGGTTGGTATCAACAATATCAAGAGTCACTTTAGTGGTTTCTTTCTCTTCATCCATTTGAATAATCATTTCATGACGAAGCTTCATCGAGATGATCTTGAATCTGAG
>JZKD02S0175397.1:10380-22988 GCA_000966675.3 Picea glauca | reverse complement strand
GCGTATATTGGACAAGAAAAACAAACAGCTCCAGAATTGAGCTATAGGGCTTGTAAAGGTCCATTAGAACTAGTACGGTCCTGAGGACGTGACATGGGAGCATGAAGATGTTATGCGGGCATAGTACCTACATCTTTTTGAAAATTTTGAAAAGCTTGCAGATGAAGTATAAAGTTGCACTGAGGACAGTGCAAAAATAAGAGGAGGGGATTGTAATGTCCCCAAGGCCGAGCCCTTTTGTAAATCATGTCTATGAAGTATAAAGCTTGCATTATGAATTGTAATTATATTTTATAGGCTGGTGAGCCAAGTTTATATAAGCTGGTGGGCTTATGTGTTATTAGGCCGGAGAGCCTAAGTGTTAAGGCCGGGAGCCTGCTTTTGTATATGTAATCATGCAGAACATTAATAAAAATATAAACATAGTTGCGTGCAGACCGACCACAATGAATGAGTGATGGAGGACTACGCTTCCACAGAGTGGGTAAGGGATTGGGGGATGGAAGGTTGGAAAGAGAGGCTAAGTGTTGAGCTTAGGGGCTTAAAGTCCTTACGAATAATATTTTAATATTATTCCAAAAATCCATGTGAAATGTGATGTTTTATCCTAAGTTCCTTGGAAGGACGAGTGACTTCCAAATGGGAAGGAATGAGCTTCATGGGTGACAAGTGTCAACTCAGGCACATGTAGTTAAAACGAGAGAAGTGATTCGTGTTGGGGGTTCCTCCTCCATTGGACCATCAAATTGTCTGAACCGTGAATCTCGTGGCCCTAGTATTCGACCTCTGGATACCCTCACGTAGCTTGGAAAATAGAAAACAAGAATGTTTTCCTGAGAAGCCGAGGTATCATTCGTCTGAACCGTTTGAGTCTGTGTTCAACCTCTACATTAATTCCTTGTCACGCACCCTGAAACCAGTGAAAAACCCGTGGATTGAGCTGTGTCACATGTGTACGCTGTGAGCCTAGCCCATTCTCTCTTGCAGAGTCGAGTCTGTACCCAAAATGTCTTTGGGTTACTACCTTCTATTTTTCCTGAGTAGAATTGACCAGTTGTTGTTGTTGTTATCCTCACCTTGCGGAAATTCGGCTGAAACTGGTAGAAGAAGTAGGTTGTCAGGCCTGTGAGAAACTCCCTCCAGGTGAGAGAGTCTACTGGGAAGTGGTTTTTCCCCAGAGAGAGTCCAGCACCATCTTCAGAGCTCTGAGAATTCATGATCTGGCCTGTTTCCGAGGCCCAAAGAGGGAGGTGAAGCACCGATGGATTATGCTTGTGAAGGTGTATACTCCTGGGTAGAACATGCATGTGGGGAATGAGAGTCTATTAGTAGTGGGTGTAAGAAGGCATCCTGGGAAGTGAAGATGTATACTCCTGGGTAGAACATGCATGTAGGGAATGAGAGTCTATTAGTAGTGGGTGTAAGAAGGCATCCTGGGAAGAATCCTTCCAGTTATTCTGTGTAGTTTTCCCTATAACCTTAGCCTAGACTAGGATTCCTTGCCTTGGGTGGAGATTAGTCCCAACTCGGGGGTGACCTATTGCTGAGAGTGATGAGTTGCGTGGTCTAAGGCTGGGAGGTTCATGGAAGTCATGGACATAGTTGGTGGAATTACCACGGTTTCAAAGATAAGTATCAACTTATGCTTAATATTATGTTTTGCGTGCTTGTGATGCTTATGTGTATCATGTATTCCATTGTGCATATGAATTATTGTTAATGACAGGGATTAATTATGTTAGCACTAATCGTGTGCTTACTCTGAATATTAATGTGTTTAATATGAAATAAATGCATGTTATCAATTAAGTATCAAAATGATGTTGTTCCACATAGTAGCGTTTGCCCGGCTAGTGGGGTTTATGGCCGGGGAAGCGTTACAATTATCGACATAAAAATGGGAATCAAATAAGTTAAACTTATGAAATCTTATTACTCATAATCAAAATGATTTCAATTTCATACCATATATAACTAAAATGAGTGGGGTGACATGACTTTTAAGAAATCGATGATGGAGTCAATAAAATCAGAGTAGTCACATGATAATGATTTGGGGTAATTCAAATTGCATATGGCATGAATGTAATGCTAGTTGCATTTGAGAGATAAATCTAGTTTAACAAGTAAATGAGTATTAAATAAACTATTACCTTGCGAATCAACCTACCATTACCAAAAATTCCCCAATGTCAAAAGAATGATGTTGAAGATGATGAACAAACGTTTATGCCGCTTTGTAATATGGTTCAACTTTGAATATTCTACATATTTGTTGAACCAATCTTCAATTGCTAGAATTCCTTCTGTTTTTGCAGGAATTGTTTGTAATTTTCTGCTGAAATGAATGGATTCTTTTATTACAGGAACAACTAGTGTTCCTCAACTGCTGTGAAAATGATCTAAACTATGGAACCAAATGAAATTATTGTTTCTCTCTCCCACACCGAGACCTTTGCATGTCCTCATGTAAATGAATCAAGGAATTTGATATGTGCAGGGATACTCTGTAACGATGCTTAAGGGATGAGTGCACTTTGTGAAAGCTTGAGATGGCATATGAGAGTAAGGCTTGCTAAAGTTTAATTCATATAAGATAGAGTTTAAGATCTGAAAATGATGTAACTTGAAGTCAAAGGAACGTTGAAGTCTTGTATGTTGAATATTCTGCACACTTGTTGCATCATTTGTTGAAATTGTCTTCAATTACCAAAATTCTTCTGTTATTACATGAAATAACTGTATTTGTCTACTGAAGTGACTAAAGTCCTTTTATTGCTGAAATTGGCAGTGTTCTTCTAATGTAGAAAAATGTTTCCACTAAGGAGTAGGAAAATCTTGACGCTGCTAGAAAAAATGAAGCTTAACATAACCATTAATAACTGGAAAGGTGACTAATTTATTCCAACTGATCTCTGGCAATTTTGTAGGAAATTAGTATAAAAGTGAACTCTGCCATCCAGTCTCTTGGTTTTCAAGAAAATCCCGTGTTCATATGTGCCAGGAAATCTTGGTTTTTACAATCTAAACATTATTTTTCTCTTTACTATTTTTATTTTATTTATCTTTATTTTTTTCTACATTATCCTACTTTACTTGAAAAATAAAAACCTCTTTAAAGTGTATAAATACTTCCAATGCATCCATTCACGTAGCAATATCTCTAATGTACTCATATCTAAATATGACAAATATACCTTAATGGATACTAGGATATGAGAGACCAACTGCTTTTGTAGAGATGGTGCCAATAATTGTTGAAATATGGAGTGAAGCTGTAGACTGGTGACTGATTGAAACTAAACTTATATATGATCCTTGTTCCCTTGATTTTCTGTATTTTTCATGTCATGAATTTCTTCATAGAATTTATCTTCATATTCCTAAGTACACAAGGGATCCGATGACAAGCATCCAAGAAACTCTTCAATTTCTGGATCTAGTATTTGCTCCTCATCTGAAATTATCCATGACTCATTAATTTGGTCTTCTTGCTGATAATGATTGGAAGAAACTTCTAAGTCCTTCTCTTGTGTGATATGTTCATGGATCATTTGTTCTTGGATTGCTTCATGAAGTGTAGATTCACTCCTGGTGATGAATCTAAACTTTGGACAAGGATTTGAGGAAATCCTTGTAGCAACACATCCTCCCTTTCTTAACAAATTCCTGAGCATTCTTAAGTTCTTCTAGTTTTTCTAGAGGTCAAGCTCATGAATGAATTAGTGTATGGTTTTTTTTTACCAAAACAAAGACTTATCTATCTTAAATAAATAAATGAAATCAGAATTAAACAAACCACACCAAACAAACTTAAAGAAAAATCTAATTATGTACCCAAATGCCCTCATGCTACTAAGACCCCTCTATCACCATGTTGTCTCAGGTTGTCTGTTGACATAAGTTAACTTTATTTACATGAATAAAAACTCGCATAAAAAGAAACACACTTACAGTGGCAACATGACGAGGGCTTGGAGATACCTACTAAAGTGGATGCACAAGTTTTTGCCTCTCGTCTTAATGTTTCTCCTCCTGATCCAGGCAGATTTCCACACATGGAAGGAATTTACTATGTTCACCAAGTTAATTTGCAGAGTGGTGAAGGTGGTAAACTTATATGTTTTGAGTTTTATATTTCTCATGCATTTTATTAATGCTTTGTGAGGAAAGGGTCTCATGCATTCTTATGCTTTATGAGNGGGCTTCCAGATGTGGATTCCATGTCTTATTACAGTAGAAATTCTGGAATTGAGGCATTTGATATTAAGTTTGATTCTCATGATCCTCCTATTTCACTACCTTAGGGCATCATGACCATTGTGAATTCATTCAAATAAATTGATCCAAAGCCCAGTGTTTTGAGGGCTCATGCTTCCAACATCGATCAAAATGATGGCCTTTGATATACTCAGGGGATACTGGGCACATATGATTTTATGGGAAATTGGGGGTTATGTTGCCATTTATCCTCCCACCATGCACATGTATGATCGTACATAGTCATATCCATTCTCAGATGAGAAGAATTTGCACGCCAATGTGGGTCATTTGGTGAAGTTTCTCATCTCTTGGAGGTCCTCAAAACTGACATTGTTTGAAAAGATTATGCATTTGAGTCATTCGATGGTTGAAGAGAGGTTTTGAACAGCGCAAGACRTAATGTTCACGGTTGCGTGTCTTCAGTATCTGCTGGCTATGGGTTACTTTAAGCCAAGGCTGATGACATTGGAGCTGGACAGGCAAAGTTCAGTTCACATTCATGGGGATCATAATAATTTGTGCCTCTGAAGCTTCCTCCAGTCCATCTAGGAGTAGAGGAATCCCATGCCATGAATTTTGAGATTGGAAACCTTTTGAATGGAGAAAAGAAAATTTGTTGTCATCGACTTTAAGTGGCGTGAAAAGAATGGCTTTATGGTCATAGAGATCTGTGCACGTTACCTCAGATAGAACAATGCATATGAGATCAAAAACTCTTGCACAACAATGAGCACAAATATTTCTTCAGTCTTATCAGTTTTATGGATAACCTATTGATGTGATAGCGCTTCAACACTTGTGATTGCATTTACAAAATCATAAGAAAATCAACAAAATCATGATTTTCATCGACTTTATCCAAAACATGCATCTTTGTTGATGACAATTCTATTCACGTGGAGGACGACGATATCACCAGATCTACGGATAAATGAATGTTGGGATGCATGCATCCATTGATGGAGAAAAACTCATGGTGAGAATGATTCGATCAATCATAACAACTTCACAATTTGCGAATGGACGTATCAATTATTCTTCACTCAAGATTTGCTACAAGATAGACAAATGGTTCACTGCTCCCATCACCCTTGTCGACCCCTTGGTGTGATCTCATTCCTCATATCGAGTGATAATGATCCCGAATGAAATGACCAACAATTATGAACCCATCAAAAATTGAGATTTTGAGTATCCCAATGGAGAATATCTCATTCCAGTTAATAACTGTCGACAACGCCATGGGTTTTGACTAGTAAAACATCATAATCACATGAATCAAGCGATCGACGGTCGATCACTAAAAGGATCGACGTCAATCAAACTATCATTCAAGTCGCTACAGTTGTGGAGTCATTCTTTACTTTGGTGACCGTAATTCCATAGATATATCCACCTGTTTTAATAGCTTCTAATTGGAATGTCTCCAATGTGTTGGCCATTGATTGTTGTTGGCTGAAATTTGAATGGAGGAAGTGAAAGGGGCCTCTACCATTCCATAACCCCAAAGATTATCAAAGCTCCTACGCATCGATACCAAGATCAGGGATCGAGCTCTAAGGGCATATCTTCACATCTCATTATTCGATGTATCTTCATTATGCCAGCTACCTCTGCTGTTGGTGGTGTGCTTCTATGAAAACGTGGTCCACAGTACGAGTGATATGCGGTGACAATGTTGGAGATATTGCTGGTATGGGATTAGATCTATTTGGGTCCTATGCTAAGTCTTCCAGTGCATCTCTTGTTTTTGCATCCATATCATCATTTGGAAACTCTCACAATATTACTTCCCAGTGCTACCCCTTGCTCATTAGTTCAATGGGTATCATTGTTTGCTTAATTACAAATTTGTTTGCAATTGACATATTTGAGATCAAGTCCGTGAAGGAAATTGAGCCTGCATTGAAAAAACAACTTATTATCTCCACAATATTTATGATTATTGGAATTTATGTTGTAATTTTCGTTGCATTTCCTTCATCCTTCACCATCTTCAATTTTGGTACCCAAAAGGTTGTAAAGAACTGAGAGATTTTGTTATGTGTTTCTATTGGTTTGTGCGTTGGCCTCGTTATCGGTTTTATCACTGAGTACTACACAAGTAATGCTTACAAACCTATCCAAGATGTTGTTGATTCATGTAGGATTGGAGAAACAACTAATGATATATTTGGGTTGGATTTAGGNTTAATTTGCAGAGTGGTGAAGGTGGTAAACTTATATGTTTTGAGTTTTATATTTCTCATGCATTTTATTAATGCTTTGTGAGGAAAGGGTCTCATGCATTCTTATGCTTTATGAGATTCTCATGCATATTAATTATGCTTTATGAGCTTTTGGAAAAACTCATGCACTTAATTCATTTTTGTAAAATGATTAATACTTTTGAGGGAAAGTATGACTCACGTATCATTCATTAAAATTTGTAATTATGGAAATTGGTTTTTATGTGAGAAACCACCTCACACCAATTTTCCATTATTCTCAATTTTAGGTTGAGAGAATCAAGGACATGGATGAAGAGTCTTTGGGTGGTTTTGAGACTTTTCCCTTTATGTACTTGAAGATAGTTTGAGATCCTACATTCATGGATCTTGTTTTTTTTCTTTTGTAATTAGATTCTCTTTCTTAAGAGGGAGTGAGGAAAAACTATATAATGCCTTATGTGAGCCCGTTGAAGGGAGGAGAGTAATGGAGAGTTATTGAGTGGAGTTAGAAATCCATAGTGCTACTACTCCTGAGTTTTGAGAGACTTATTCATGTAAGGTATTATCCTTATTGATGTATCGAGAGAGATGAGTGTGAGTAGTCTTCTTGAATCCTCATTGAAGGAGAAGGCATCTCTTATGTAATCACTTATGAGAAGGTCCCATCATTTTTTGAAGAAGGAATGAAAGCGATCTCTATTCCAATTGAAGCGGGTCTGGAGACGTATCCCATGAGGGGTGAACTTCGTTACCAACATTGGTTGTATATCTCTTGTCTTTTCATGTGCTTATTCCATTTGAGTTCATGTATGCTATGTATTCTTGTTTACAAGCATGGTTAGTCATGGATTCATAACACCTTTAATCCTTATGCAAATACTTTGTCAGAAAATGATTCTCGATTGAAAACTTGTGTAGAGTAAGTACTCACTTGTTTTCAGATCATGTGGTATTAGAGCTAGGTTGTCTGCTTTGTAGGATGGGAAAAGAAGTGAAGAAAGCATAAATACTTCAAGAATTAGAAGAGATAAATTACAACATTCAAGCTGAAAACTCATAGCTCGGGAGACTTTTCAAGTTGCAGAAGAAGAGAAGCAAGAGCTTCAAGAGAGGTCTCAGCTTCATGGATAAGTCCTCAATGAAATTATTGAAGAATTACAACTTGAATTGCAAACCAAGGATGATCTCTTGGCTAAGTTGCAACATGGTGAATAGATAGAGGACACATAGCCTTCTACTGTGGATGCACAAACTCAAACCGAGGTATATGATGTTTCTTCATATTTAATTTCTTCTCAATATGAAACTAATGTGGGAGTGAAGCACCTCACGAAGATGGGATACAAAGGAGGTGGACTTGGCATTCATGGCCAAGGAATCACTCAACCATTAGAGGTGGTACAAAGACCATGATTTGCAGGTTTGGGATACTATCAAGAGGAGATTGGAGAGTGCTCAAAGTCCATTGAAGCAAGAGGCACTTCAAAAACCATTTCTACATCATCAGATTCCAAGAGAGGAGACAAATCATCTAGTCCCAGTCCTCGTCATATCTACATCAAGGACAATTCAGAAAGGTATGAACATCATTCAAAGACTTTTCCTGAATGTAAGAAAAATGGTTTCTGCATTATAGATCCTAGCCATAATGTATCCAAGCATCAAACAAAGAAGGTTTGGGTAAAGAAGATGAGCACGACCACCGGAAGTGAGACAATACAGAAAGAACCCATTTCACGTCCTCATGACAAGGAGATTATGTTAAAGGAAAAGAAAAATAACTATTGCACTCATTGCGAGATGAGTCGCCATTGGATTAGGAAATGATGGAAAGTTCATCCTCAGCTTCATCCAAAACGTGGCAAGAAAGTTGTACAATCCCATGCAAAGAAGGAGGAAGCAGATGAAGGAGTTAGTCCAATGAAAATAATCTCAGAAGCATTTCTTCAAAAGGATCAACTACCCAAGGAGATAGCATATTTTCAAAATTGAGTGGGATTATCAAAGAACAATCTCAGCTCTAGCATGTCCATGTTTTGTGATCTTGAAAGCCATTATTTTTGCCTATCAAGTGTGGTTGTGGTCTCTGAGCAGAGTAATCTAGATCTAGGAGTTGCAGTTTATTCAGCAGGGCATTTCCAATGGGCTTCCAGATGTGGATTCCATGTCTTATTACAGTAGAAATTCTGGAATTGAGGCATTTGATATTAAGTTTGATTCTCATGATCCTCCTATTTCACTACCTTAGGGCATCATGAACATTGTGAATTCATTCAAATAAATTGATCCAAAGCCCAGTGTTCTGGGGGCTCATGCTTCCAACATCGATCAAAATGATGGCCTTTGATATACTCAGGGGATACTGGGCACATATGATTTTGTGGGAAATTGGGGGTTATGTTGCCATTTATCCTCCCACCATGCATAGGTATGATCGTACATAGTCATATCCATTCTCAGATGAGAAGAATTTGCACGCCAATGTGGGTCATTTGGTGAAGTTTCTCATCTCTTGGAGGTCCTCAAAACTGACATTGTTTGAAAAGATTATGCATTTGAGTCATTCGATGGTTGAAGAGAGGTTTTGAACAGCGCAAGACGTAATGTTCACGGTTGCGTGTCTTCAGTATCTGCTGGCTATGGGTTACTTTAAGCCAAGGCTGATGACATTGGAGCTGGACAGGCAAAGTTCAGTTCACATTCATGGGGATCATAATAATTTGTGCCTCTGAAGCTTCCTTCAGTCCATCTAGGAGTAGAGGAATCCCATGCCATGAATTTTGAGATTGGAAACCTTTTGAATGGAGAAAAGAAAATTTGTTGTCATTGACTTTAAGTGGCGTGAAAAGAATGGCTTTATGGTCATAGAGATCTGTGCACGTTACCTCAGATAGAACAATGCATATGAGATCAAAAACTCTTGCACAACAACGAGCACAAATATTTCTTCAGTCTTATCAGTTTTATGGATAACCTATTGATGTGATAGCGCTTCAACACTTGTCATGATTTCATTTAAAAAATCATAAGAAAATCAACAAAATCATGATTTTCATCGACTTTATCCAAAACATGCATCTTTGTTGATGACAATTCTATTCACATGGAGGATGATGATATCACAAGATCTACGGATAAATGAATGTTGGGATGCATGCATCCATTGATGGAGAAAAACTCATGGTGAGAATGATTCGATCAATCATAACAACTTCACAATTTTCGAATGGACGTATCAATTATTCTTCACTCAAGATTTGCTACAAGATAGAAAAATGGTTCACTGCTCCCATCACCCTTGTCGACCCCTTGGTGTGATCTCATTCCTCATATCGAGTGATAATGATCCTGAATGAAATGACCAACAATTATGAACCCATCAAAAATTGATATTTTGAGTATCCCAATGGAGAATATCTCATTCCAGTTAATAATCGTCGACAACGCCATGGTTTTTGACTAGTAAAACATCATAATCACATGAATCAAGCGATCGACGGTCGATCACTGAAAGGATCGACGTCAATCAAACTATCATTCAAGTCGCTACAGTTGTGGAGTCATTCTTTACTTTGGTGGTCGTAATTCCATAGATATATCCACCTATTTTAATAGCTTCTAATTGGAATGTCTCCAATGTGTTGGCCATTGATTGTTGTTGGCTGAAGTTTGAATGGAGGAAGTGCAAGGGGCCTCTACCATTCCATAACCCCAAAGACTATCAAAGCTCCTACGCATCGATACCAAGATCAGGGATCGAGCTCTAAGGGCATCTATTCACATCTCATTATTCGATGTATCTTCATTATGCCAGCTACCTCTACTGTTGGTGGTGTGCTTCTATGAAAACGTGGTCCACAGTACGAGTGATATGTGGTGACAATGTTGGAGATATTGCTGGTATGGGATTAGATCTATTTGGGTCCTATGCTAAGTCTTCCTGTGCATCTCTTGTTGTTGCATCCATATCATCATTTGGAAACTCTCACAATATTACTTCTCGGTGCTACCCCTTGCTCATTAGTTCAATGGGTATCATTGTTTGCTTAATTACAAATCTGTTTGCAATTGACATATTTGAGATCAAGGCCGTGAAGGAAATTGAGCCTGCATTGAAAAAACAACTTATTATCTCCACAATATTTATGATTATTGGAATTTATGTTGTAAGTTTCGTTGCATTTCCTTCATCCTTCACCATCTTCAATTTTGGTACCCAAAAGGTTGTAAAGAACTGAGAGATTTTGTTATGTGTTTCTATTGGTTTGTGCGTTGGCCTCATTATCGGTTTTATCACTGAGTACTACACAAGTAATGCTTACAAACCTATCCAAGATGTTGTTGATTCATGTAGGATTGGAGAAACAACTAATGATATATTTGGGTTGGATTTAGGTTACAAATATGTTATTATTCCCATATTTGCAATTGCAGTAAGCATTTTTGTCAGTTGTAGTTTGGTTGCTACTGGTTATCATCTTGGAGGTTCTTCCATGGCTCTGTTTGGAAGAGTAGCTGGTGGTATTTACACCAAAGAAACAAATGTAGGTGCAAACCTTGTTGGTAAGGTTGAGAGGAACATTCCTGAAGATGATCCACACAACCCAATTGTCATTGTTGATAATGTTGGTGACTTCCTTATCGTGGATTATTGATTGAGTTGTCCTCAGATCCAATGATATCTCTACTGGCTTTGTCTTGGGATGCAAATCAAGTTCGAAGTCTCCAAAGGTATGGATATGGTGAAGTTGCTCAGAGCGATAAATTCCCATAACTTTGGTAAAGTTAATAGCTGAAAATAAAGTTTTATTTTATTACTTTTGGATGGTATATTTGAGCACTAAAATTGCTATTTGTGCAAAGCCATATTGTGGCTAAAATAAATTAAAATCAACTTTTTCTTTTTCCAAGGAGATTCCAAAGTAAATGAAGACATATACCTTCATTATACTACCCATAGTTGTTATATGATGGATCAAAGGCAATCAAGGGGCATTTGGAAATTTTGCCTATGCTTAAAGTTTGATATATGACCATTAAAATAGTTGGGCATTTGATGTGCACATGTTGGCGTATGTTGGCATATATGACCATAGTATTGTTCCCATTTTGTGCACATGTTGGCACTTTAAAATTGATGTAATTTCCATGGAAGGGCCATAGTTTGGCAATAGTGCATTTTTGTGGGCATCATATCTGGCATGAGAATTGCCTTTGAATTTTGATGTATTAGCCGTGTAAAGGTCTTGGTGTAAGCATGAAATCATCATGTAAAAAGGTTATGAAGCATTGTAATGGATATTTAGCCACTCTTGAGTGAGGAGAGTGAGAGGCGTTATTTTGCGCCTTAATCCTTAAGTGGCTTCATTTTGTAGTTGTTATATAAACAGTTGATTGAGGCGATTTTCCTATGCCATTTTGGTGATTCATTTTAAACTTTACCAAGAGTGTAGTTATAAACTCTTGGAAAGTAAGGTATGCCAAAGATTGTGGTACATGTATCATCTACTATAGGTTGCAAGATTATGCAGGTGGGATTCGACATTTCAGCTCCAAAGAACATAGGTGAAGGAGACAAGAGATGTGCCTTTCCAAACATTTGCTTTGCAACAGTTGCAAGTGTTGGCTTTGCATTCTGATTCTGAAGTACATGTGTGAAGGAATATTGAAAGAATGCACCTTTTGAGGACATTTTCATACAACTAAATTTGATACTTTTGGAGACCAAAAGGTTCTTTTTGGGGAGGCGTGATCCAGATGGATTTCCACACATGGAAGGACTTTACTGTGTTCACCAAGTTAATTTGCAGAGTGGTGAAGGTGGTAAACTTATATGTTTTGAATTTTATATTTCTCATGTATTTTATTAATGCTTTGTGAGGAAAGGGTCTCATGCATTCTTATGCTTTATGAGATGCTCGTTCATATTAATTATTCTTTATGAGATTTTGGAAAAACTCATGCACTTAATTCATTTTTGTAAAATGATTAATACTTG
This sequence comes from Picea glauca, assembly GCA_000966675.3. Classification (NCBI taxonomy): domain Eukaryota; kingdom Viridiplantae; phylum Streptophyta; class Pinopsida; order Pinales; family Pinaceae; genus Picea; species Picea glauca. The sequence goes on along the minus strand of JZKD02S0175397.1, from coordinate 10,517 downwards.
TGAGGGAAAGTATGACTCGCATGTCATTCATTAAAATTGTGATTATGGAAATTGGTTTTTATGTGAGAAACCACCCCACACCAATTTTCCATTATTCTCAATTTTAGGTTGAGATAATCAAGGACATGATGAAGAGT
>JZKD02S0175397.1:0-10370 GCA_000966675.3 Picea glauca | reverse complement strand
AATCACTTATGAGAAGGTCCCAACATATTTTGAAGAAGGAATGAAAGCGATCCATATTCCAAATGTAGCAGGTCTGAAGATGTAGCCCAGGAGGGGTGAACTCCGTTACCAACAGTGGTTGTCTCTCTCTTGTATTTTCATGTGCTTATTCCATTTGAGTTCATGTATGTTATGTATTCTTGTTTACAAGCATGGTTAGTCATGGATTCATAATCCCTTTAATCCTTGTGCAAATACTTCGTCAGAAAATGATTCTTGATTGAAAACTTGTGTGGAGTACGTACTCGCCCATTTTCGGATCACTTCCTCAAAGTCATAAATGTTGGAAAAACAAACAAAATTCAAACAAGAATTTGATAGCATAAAATGAAAATCAAGAAAACAACAAAAATATTACAATTTCAAGAGTTATTCCTTTAGTGCCTCCTCGACAACGGTGCCAAAATGTTGGGCTGATTTAGTGGTCTAGATTCTTGCGTATTTTCTGTAATAACTATCTGCATATTTCCTATAACAACTGTCTGTGGATTTGACTTGCGTTGACCACTGGATATTGAGTGCCATGGGAATGGTGAAATAGGTAAATCACCATCTCTTGATATTGATGAAGTACCTCCAGGTGGAATTTTCCCTAATGAGCAAGTATATGTATGCTAATCACCAATTCCTATAATAACTGGTAAAACAAGGTCAATTCCTATAATAACAGGTGAAACATGGTAAATTTATATAATTACTAAAATGTAGGTGATTTTGCTGCATAAATAGTTCTAAATACCACTTACAAGTAAAACTAAGAGTAAATCTCAAAATGACAACGTATTACCTGTTTTAATGCTCATTATGCCAATGATTAAGTGAAAAAGGGCAAGAATGAAGGTTGAGTGAATGAACTTTGCAAAAATGATCAAACTAGAACCCAACATAGGTCCTTTAAATCCCTTTTACTTTCCTTATGAAAAGTACAAGGTGGAATTAGAGTAGGAAGACGGTTTGATAATTGAAATTAAACAATTTCTTTCTTTAATATTTTAATTTTTGTTTGTATTTGTTTTTCTTATAAAATCAAAGAGTATGACTAGAATCTCAATATCATTTTGTCATAATATTCTCTTCAAATACATTCATGATATAAAAATATTATTGTTGCAACACTTTCCGAAAATATGGACTAGGTGTACTCAAAACCTATTTCGATGTTCTCCAGACAATACAAAAAAAGCCATAATTTTAAGGAAACCAAGTATTAGAATCACAAGTTCTTAACTTTAGAGAGATGAAATAACCCTCATTGGACATATTATTTTTGTAGATCATTAACCAATCAATACTAGGAAAAAACATAATGATAATGGCTCACAAACTAATAGACAACAAAGTATACTTGAATCTCAAGAGAGAAAAATTTGACCCCAACCTTCATTAATATCATTGGAGAGTATCCATGCTGATATCAATGTTGTAAGATCCTTTATAATGCATTAGATGGAAATGAAAAGTATATGATCTATTATAAGCAGAATAACTTTGGCATACCTCTAGTGTCCCCTTTTGCCTCTCCATTCGCTCACTTTTATAGTATTCGGAGGCCACTTAACAGTTAGAAATTGCTAACTTGATTTTTCAAAATTTTCAAAATAGTAATAATAATAGAATAAAAGTGACTAAAGTATTTTGGAAAGTCAAGTTCACTTTAGAATTATAATGTGTCCAAGAATGATAACTTAAGGTAAACTCAAGGGGTGGATTTCATCACTTAGGAAACAACTTAATGCACCGATAACTTCCACAAGTCATAACTTCCCAGAGCTTACATCATCTCATGAATCCCTTGAGAAAATATTAGTTACACTACTCATTATTCCTCTTTTCTCCTTATGCCCTCCTTGATAATTGATGTTCAAAATATAATATTCATAAAGTAAATCATGGATGCATTGCCACATATGCTTCCCACACAATATGCTATACCATATTTGCTAAAATAAACACATAATCAACGAATGTTGAAACACAACCACAACCATTTATCCATTTACCAAAACTAAAAATAACGCATGCCAAACAATATTTTCCATGGATGAATGATGTAACAACATACACACACACAAACACACACACACACACACACACACCATAAAAATGAATGATTTACAATCCAAAATTTCCATCAAATTTCCATAATCAAATATCCCAAAAATGATCATGTCCATTGACAATCTATAGTCAACTCCACATTTTAACAATATACATAAAACACAGATCACATTAATGACCTAGGTGAAGTGGGTCCTGAGCAAGAAGATGGGGAAGGCTATGTGCTTCAAGGTGTGGGTTGTAAGCGAGACACTGATTTAAATCATTAAAGGTTTTTTCTATCATCACCTTCCCTAGAATGGAGGTATTGTGCATGACAAAGGGTGAGAATGAGCATAGTTATCTACATGAATCTTTGTAGGTGAAACCAAATGTAGAATATAAACAATTGCATATTTTACAATAAGGTCTCAAAGGGGGTCTTGAGGAGGCATAGGTGGGTCCATTTTATTAACCTTTTGTTTCTCTTTTGTAGGTCTTACTTAAAGAGGATCAATTTCAAGCATGGGTGGTGAAAGCACAATTTATTTTGGGGTATGAGGAGCATGTTATAATTATAATTAGAAGAGGCCTTCCTTATGTCCTTTTGTGGAGGGATGAGAGGATTTGGGTTTTCCCAACCATCATTTCAGACAAAAGGAGGTGTTGGATCAACATTCCAAGTAGTATTTGTAGATGGGTAGCATGATGTATCTTAGAAATATTTGGATGTGGGTGGATATTTGGTGGAAAAAGAAACAGGGGTGTCTACACATTAGGTTTATATCCCAAGTAAAATTGGCCAGCTTGATCTAACTATGAAAATTCATTAGAGTTGACATAAAAATGGATGAAAAATCATATTTTTTCCCTCCATCCACCTTGCCACATATTATTCTCTTTTTCCACAACCCCTTCTTGGGCCACAAGATCCTTGGCCCAAAAAATTCATCTATTAACAAATGTAACATGCAAGAATATGATGCAAATGTTGGCCTTATCATTCCATCCTTTGGCATAAACTTAAACATGAACAAAAATGAATTTAATCGTGCAATAAATACAAGTGAAATGCATCAAATCCGCTACTTATAACTCATACTCAAAACTAAAGAATTCTTTAAAGGGACGACCAGAAGAGATGAAAACAAGAAATGTAAGAAATTTTGCTGACATGAAAGTTATCTACAATTAATTGATGATGATTTTTAATTTCATTTTTGAAAGAAATTGGTGAGATAAGGAGAGTTGCAACATCACAGGTAAACAATTTTGTAACATCAAGGGAAATAACATTGCCAAATTAATGTTGAATACAAGTCATGTAGAGTTAAAATGTAAATATTTTTGAAACAAGAAGTCAAAGTCATACAAAATCTTTTCTAGGGAATTAAGGCCAATATAGGGTTGTTTATAACCATATAGAATTTCCATGTGGTTTAAAACAATTCGAACATAACAAGTATATCGAGATATATTTGAATTGTGGGAATAATACATCAAAATACCATGAATAATTGTAAGAGATGGGATAGAGACCACATCGATTATTTAGAGGCAAATGTCGATTTTTATTTCAAATAACGAGTTAGAGTGAATACAATAGTATTGCTAAATAGAAAACATAATGAATTTAGAATAGAGTTGTGAATGCATAACCAAATATAAATCCACAACTATGACTTGCATCATAACAACAATGCCAAAAAAATAGGTAAATGTAGGGAGGCATGGTAAATGGAGGTGAACATAACGAATTAAAATAATGACCCATTATATCTTTTGCAATACACCAAAATGGAGATCAACGTGATATATATTATTAATATGATACACATATAAATACAATGCTTGATGACCTTTGGATTCATCTTCCAAGAGGTCTCTTGGACTCCTGATCGCGGTTCCTATTCACTTATGACTTTTCATATTCATTCTCAACCCTAACAGATTAGGTTTCCAACATTCTCCTTGTTTAATTCGAACGAGTGTGTATGTGAGTCCAAGCAGAGAGATGAAATATGGAAGTGGAAAAACACTAATGGTTGAATGTGCTCTCTAAATCTGGTGGTTTTGGGATTGCCACAAACTACATGACTAGCATAAGTTAATTTATTCTACTAAATTGTGGTTTAAGGAAGACCACAAACCAAAAAGATAGCAAAAGCTGACGTCTTCTACTATATGGTGGTTTAAGGAAGAAAACAAACTCTAGAACTTGGATTTAAGGCTTAGTGGTTCTTGGATCACTTCCTAATTTTGATAGAAGTTGATTTCTTCTATTAATTGGAAGTGCTCTCAAATGGTTGTTTAAAGATGACCACAAACTAATGTCTAACATAAGTTGTAAGCCTTCTATTACAGTGGTGGTTTAAGGTGGTTTAAGGAAGAACAAAAACCAAATCATGTTGATGGAATATGGTTTTGACTCTGCCTCACTTGTTCAATTGATAAGACTTCGAAACTTAAATCCCAATTGTCAATCACTGATATTATTCCCCCTTATTAGAGACACAGTGAGAATATGAAAATGTCTCCATTGCAATATGTTTCGGTACTTGAGAATGAATTATTTGGTATGACCGATATATCTTATTGGTTGTTGATAACCATTTCCAAGAAGTGATCTACCCATAATGATTCTTTACTCTTGCAATTTTCTTACATTTGAAACATTTGTATGAAGGATGATTATGCTTTCCACAATGCTCACAAGGATAAAGATCAAAACACTAATCCTCCATGTGGCCAACTTGATGACTATGTTGGCATTTAGGAATATGATCTTGAAATGGAGCAGGTGAAGATGAATTTTCTTGAAGGAATCCAACACTCTAGAACTAGATTGATTTGTAATAATCTAGAATGTGAAAGGTCACTTCCATTTTGTATCGAACGCTTGTTCTGTGCTTTTTGTTGATGATTTATTCCCAAGGTTTGATGATGGGCTTGGAAAGTGCAAGCATAGCTTGTTTATGACAAACTTCATCTTCATTTGAATCTTCTTTTGAAGTGACATCACTAATTTGATCATGTGATGGATATTGATAGGAATCATTCTCAAATTCAAAAAGAGAATTGTTATAAACAAGGACTAGTTCATAATGTTGATTCTTTTGTTGTATTTCATCTTGTTGGAGTTCTAATTCAAGCTAGAGAAATTAAATTTTGTTGATGAAATTTATGGATTAAATTGTGTCTAAGGTTTTGAAACGTCCAATGTTTTGAGTGGATACTCCACCCATCATTAAGGACAAATAAATCTAAAGAATGGTAAAGAGTGCCAAGAGTTGAAAAATAAATAGGAGAGGAGAATAAAATTGTTGTTGAAATGATGAACAAAATTCAAAGGATAGAGTCAAAGGGGAGGGGGGTTTGATTAATGATTTATCTGTTGAGGTAAGGAGAAAGAAAGGAAATGGATAAAATGATTAATAAAGGTATAGGAACAATTTATAAGTTATCAACATATCAAAATGATTGTTTAATTAAAATTAAATTGAAATGAATAATTAATAAGAATAAATTTATATTTTCGTTTAATTAAATTGAATGAATAATAATAATAAGAAGAAAATAAAAGATTTTTGTTTAGTTAAATTAAATTGAATTGAATAACTAATAATAAGAAAGGATTAAATAAATTGGAAGATAGGAAGGGGAAAACAAAGGAAGGGAAGAGGAGAAATTCAAATTTATCCTGCAAAATTTGTAAATAGGTTAGAACAATATTGAGAGTTGCTTTGTTAATTGTGATAGTATTGTCGACAATAGAGAGTACTAGAGCATTCAGTAACTCTAATAATTCATCAATTCGTTCCATTTAAAAATTGAATTAGACCTCAAAGGGTTTCTTGCAACTCCACCCTTTAACAATTAGACTAAACAATTCAAACTCAACAAATGGAGGGTGTCAACTTCTATTGAAAATGTACGTGTTCACAATGTAATTCAACTTAATTTAAAAAATGTAAAATTAAACATACAAAAAGACTATTTGTAAGTTACAATTATTGTTGATTCTGGAGTTGAATTGATCTTTAGGATTGAATGTGCCATCTCTTCATCACCGAAAATGGAGGAAACTATACCAGAAGCTATCATTCAAATGCATACACAGAAGGAAATTATGAAGAATACCCAACTTGTGTCGCTTGCTCAATCTGGTCAACATATGCATCATTTCTACCTTTACAAATGGAGGGCGACCACCAACTACAACCTTTCCATTCCTTCAGGATACATTCTCAATGGTAAGAAAACAAATCTCAAGGAAAATCCAAGCAATCATGAAACATATTTCAATGAATTGAATAGAGTTGTTGGACTGACATTGCAACTAGGCAATCATTGCTCTTTCTTACAAAACCCATACAATATTTTCCCCAAAGAAATTCAAGTGGAATGTAGACAATAGATCAGTAGTATCACATATATCAAGGCAATAAATCAATTGTATGGCATATATCAAGGTGCATAAACATACACTCTAATCAAGAAACCAATGTAGTCGTGAAACCAACCATGATAATCAAGAAACCAACGCAATCATGTAACTATCCATGATTATATTAATTTAACAAAGTCAAAGCTTCAAACAGTTCTTAAGCTATAACTTTGATCTCCAGTTCCTTCCTTACAATCCACAAGAAGTACGTTAAATTCTTTCTCCATAAAAGGAAATGACCTAGCCATGTACAAACTTCTTTGACCATCATAGGTACTAATCCTTTAACTCAAATGGCTATCTCTGTATATAATAGACCATATACTACTTCAAGAGATTAATTTAGAAACAATAGAAGCTAGTGACCCGAACAATATGCAAATCTTGCAAATGTTTTTACTCACCCATACATTTTATTACATGTATGGTTTGCAACAGATAATTGATACCACGGTTACATATTTCAATGTTCACATACATAATAACAATGTCAATGAGCTATAAAAATTTGAATATCGTGCCATTGATACCTAAAAAATGCCAGCACATCCTAATGATATAATGTCATCTATTTCACATGTTTCTAAACTGCTCCTCCCATCTATTTAACGGGTTCATCATCTTTTGTTCCAATAGAATAGATCACTTAAGAAAATGGGAGGTCAAGATTTATCAATGGAGATCCTTGACATGAAGAAACAATTCAACCAAGTGCAACTGTGTAACACCCCTGTTTCCCCCAGTTTGTAAATATAATTATATGGGCCAAGAGACTATGGCAAACTCAATATGTGTGAATGTTTGATTTGATGGACCTTTGTATAAAAGGTCAATGAGTGTAAATTTTGTTATTTACTAGAAAATGGATAAGTATTGCATGACTGTTGGAAGGGGGGGTGTGCTAAGAGAGACCACAAATGCTATGAAAGAGATGGTGAAAGGGACCATGAATGGTTGCATTAACCTCCACCAAACCGGTACCTTAATGGATTTAATTGCTCGGGACCAGAACAGTCCTCTGGCCCAGGAATGAATTACAGTCACACTAGTAGGTGGGAAGACCTCCTCAAGAGTTAATGAGTGAATGGGGAAGAGAACCCATCTGTAAGGCTTTCATACCTGACCACAGACTAGGAATTCGATCCACACACAATATTGATGAGGAAGGAAAGAAACGAATGTGTGGTGGGTAGAGGAAGACCTGTGAAGAGTGTAGAGAGGAGAGATTAAGCTCTCAGATTCAAGGAAAAACTAAGAAATGAACGTGTTCTGGTCACTGGAAATGGCTAGCAGGGTTAGGATACAAGATGATAAACGAGGTTGCTGAGTGACTAAGGAAGTACTCATGTGGTCCTCCTTGCTTGGTATAGTGAAAACCGTTGCCAATATCCCGTGGGAGGAGGAAATGATTATTTCTTAGAGCATCGTGGTCTAACTCGAGGGTGGCTAGTGGTAAATCCATTAGGAGTGACTGGGCCTATGGTTGGGTGGAAACGAGCACCCCTTTCAACAGTCTCATCATGTCTTCTATTTCTAATAAGTGGTTTCATGCTTTGTGCTTTGAATTGGGAATAACGGATGCATGCATGTAGTTATGTATCTATAAATGATTTCTATATTGAAATGGTTAAGTTATTTGTATGCGTTTGTCTTATTATGAACTTATGCTTCTGATTGATTGTCTATGTGCCCCAACCTATCCTTCAAGGTTCCTTGAGACATAAACCTGTAGGAAGACTGAGATAGAAAGTATTGCGTCAATCTGGCCTTGTCTGTCTAAAGAGACTATCCCCTTCAAACTCCTTGTCATCCGACCAAGATATCATTCCCAAGCCCTTAACGGTTTCTTGATGAAGCTAAGGAAGAATAGAAAGAATTAAGTCTTGAAAGGGAATATCCTTTCGTCTGGAAGACGAATGAACGAGACCTATTCGGGAGAACCAATATAACCAACACATAGGAACCTTAGGCTAATACTAAGGGAGCTAAGTCCTTCTGGCTTCAGAGCTTCGGAAGTCCAGGACTTCAGAGTATTGTTGGCCCTCATAGTCATAAACTGCTCAAAGGCGACCGAGAGTTACGATTACCCATAAGATTGATCGACATTGGGTGGTTTCCCCTAGTGGTTAGGTGAACCTATCTTACTGACTAAATCGGGATCCAACTCCTCGAACAACGAAGTTACGAAGTAAAGGAGAGCCGTAGATTTGGGGGAGATCGTTAAGAGCCTTTCCTACCATCTGATCATCCAAGAGGAGGAACCTGTAGAGTTTAACCTTGTACAATATTTACTACAAACATATTGTCAGTAAAAGAACATAAAATATACAATGGAAAATACAAACATTACACAAATATTTTTCCCTTGGAAACCCAAACCGAGAAAACCAACATATTTTATATTCAATCATCGTGATACATTGTTTACAATACAATATACATATAGGATCCAATGACATACAAAAACCTAACCCATTGACCTGGATTATTCAACAACCCTAATTCCTTAACTGGAAATATAAAACCATCGGCAAAGAAACCATGTATCGAAAAAACACCTAAATATGTGACACATTTTTCGAGGCAAATTTGTACCGAAAAACCACCTAAATATGTGACACTACTACTCGTGCAAAGAATATAACACATACCCAACAAAACCCCCACATAGTACTTCGGTGAATTCCTACTTCAAAAGAATGGATCAATAGTAAAGCTAAAACCCCAAAGGCCATAGCCGCGAAGTAACCAAAACCGTAGATCAAGGGATCCTTCAGGTTCTTTCCCATCGTCGATATACTGGGGATGCATGGAGCTAGCCCATTTAGTTTGGAGATTGGGCACTTTGGGAGAAAAGAGGAGTTTGCATCACAAAACTCTTGAACACCAAATCCTCGAGGTAACAAGAGACACAGATCTATAAATCTACGTGGCTGGATCTTGATCGTGATATCTGAGGGATGTTAGAAGGTTGTCATTTCGGGGTGACGTGGTGCAATGATGTCACCCAGGGTGACGTGGACCCCATTTTGACGTACCACGTGTCACCTAGATTTGTGTGTATCACATACCTTATAGAACCATTGGAATGTAACACGTTTCACCCTGACCCCTCCTACGTGTCAGTTCCTGGTGTGTGCCCGCCTAACCAATGTGGTTGGTGAAGTGACCAGAACTCTAGGAGTCCAGGACTTCGGGACTCTGGAGGATTTGGGATGTAGCATTGTAGAGAGACAAAAAAGGTATGAAGGCCTAAACCACGTGGCAATATTACGAGACTTTGGGAGGTCTTGTGCATAGATAGCAAGGAGACATTTAGTGTCGAAGAGTCAAAATCTGAATTTCCTGCCAGCCTGTGTGTCAGACGAGGTTTAATCTAGTCATCGAATTGGTTAATGGATGGAACTTCCCTATGGGAAGTAGGTACCAATATATGATACTAACGAGATGAAGCCATGGGGGCATCACATGGCCCTCAAACAATGAAATCCTGAAGAACTTTGAGAAGCCATAAGATATAAACCAAGGGTCAGTTTAGAACCCATTAGAAGTTGTTAGAAAGCTATGGAAAAGTAGAAGAGAATGAATCATCTTGGAGAGATGATTTGAGATGAGTTAGTTAAGGAAAAAACAAACAAACTATGATGTCCCACCCCTTAAAAGAGTATTAAGGAGTCAAGTGTGTTACAAATTGGTATTAGAGCATGGTTACAACACTTGGCCTACTTGGGATCATGGACGAGTTGCGTAAAAACCATATTTAAAGAAATTTAAGGGTGACGCCATACGTTACCTCTTTCCTAAAGAGTCTGGTTAAACTCTTACTGAAGAAAATAATGAAAACTTT